>ML797789.1:241792-266079 GCA_009831015.1 Picea engelmannii | reverse complement strand
CCCACATAACTACCTGTACTCCAAAGAGTCTCATAGCTGTATAGATTTTAAAACTAAGATGAAAGCATGGAGAGCAAAGAAAAATGATTGACTACAATCCTCAACTAAACAAACCAAATCCTATATTGGCCCAAAATAACCTATCTACTAATAAAGTTTAAAAACAAGAGGAACACCCTCATTTCCATCTATCCACAAGTTGTAGTCAATCTGTCCTTCGTTCTTCGTCAAAGCCTTTTTTGAGAGAAGATATGCTTCCTTATTTAGCTCCCTATAGACATGTGTGTAATGGATCTCCCTGATTGTTTTTTAAGCTTGTTGATTCTATCCATCCATCCCAACAAAGAAACAATCTCCAACTTTCCTCTATCCTTCAACCAATCAATAACAACCTTTAAATCTCCAATTACTTGGATAGCTTCGATATTCAGCCGCACAACCAAGCTATGAGTCACCCATGCTCTAAGCAATTATTCCTTGGTATTTGTCCCAGTTCCACAATTGAAAGTCCACTTACAAACTGAGTTTTCATTGATTTTTATCAAATCCCCAACCCCGCACTTGTTACCATATTGCTGAGAAGCTCCATTGAACCAACTCACTATATGGGTTTTAAAACATGGATTTTGAACTAATCGGGTTCCAGACTTATTCATTGATTGTGGACGAGTGGATAAGTTTGCATAGATTTTATAAACAATTGACAGAGGAGAGGGTTTAACTCCTTCAAAGATTTTTTTGTTCCGTGCCATCCACACAAACCAACAAAGTGTAGAAGGAAGAGTTGAGTACAATGCCTCCTTTCTATCCTGAATTCAAAACAACTTTCTAGAGTGCTTCCTTCCCAAACAAACTAAATATTTAGCTCTTTTTTTATCCTCATCCACACTTCTTTACTGAAACTACAAGTAACAAACAAATGATATCTCGATTCCACCTCTTTTGAACACATATGGTAGATGTTTGGTCCTACCCACCCTTTTCTTTGCAATGTGTCCCAGGTTAATATTTTATTTTCAATGGCTAACCATGTAAACAAAATTATTTTAAGTGCCAAGCCCCACTTCCACAAATGTTTACGCCATCCCACAATATTAACCTGCCACTTCTTTTTTGCAAGGGCACAATAAATATTTTTCATAGTAATACTGCCCGAGATGTCACCCCCAGTCCAAATGAGCATGTCTTCCACATTCTGTAACTGCACCCCTACCCCTGCCAGATCCCTATAATAGGCACCCCATTCCACTGCTTCAATCCCACTTAGTCCAATCTCCTCACTTGTTTTCCAAGGATCAGATATAAATCCCTCTCTACCTTCACCTACAACATGGTAGAGATAATACAAATTGTTTCTATTTAGTTCAAATATAAGATGGCATGATAGGAAGGAAGACGACCACCTAAAATACAGTCCAATCTGAGTAAAACCAAATAACCTGACCCCGACCTCCAGCTAAGACAATGGGTAATCAAATGCAAGGAATTCAAAAGGTTCTTCCAAGTATGGGATGCAGATGGCACTATAACTTGGGATATACTTATGTTTTATCACCTTGTTCTAGATGCCCTCTTTCATCAAACCTATCCAAAAGGAATTTGTGGCCAAAACACCATTGAAGAGAAAAATATTTCTTATTCCCCATCCTCCCAGATGTTAGGTTCTTTCTATCATATCCCAGCTACAAAGGTGCATATTCTTTTTCCCACCATCACCTGACCAAAGAAAACTGAACATAAGTTTTCTTATATTTTCCAGAATTGAATGTGGGATAGCCACCAAGGCCATCCAATAGACAGGTTTTCCTTCAAGTATAGATTTGATCAATGTGAAGCAACCACCCAACGAAAACCATCTATTACACCACACCCCAATCCTTGTTTCAATCTTTGTGAGGAGTCACTTCCAATCCACAATCTTGTATGCATCGGCCTTCAGGAAATATCCAAGATGTCTAAATCCCTTAGCAATATCCTCAAAAGTGTGAGGGAAGATATTCTTTAGGAATCCTAAAGTCTCTTTGTGGATTCCAGCATACTAAAAAATAGACTTTGACTAATTGATCAATAATCTCGAGGCACTACAAAATAACAATAAAATCTTTGAAACCTCCAACCACTGTTTTGTGTTCACTTTTGTCATAATAAGCACATCATCAACAAAAACCAAATGCAAGATCTTAACTAATCTGGAGACCTTCACCCCTGACAATTTCCCTTCCTCCTTTCCCTTCTTTAACAACAGGATAAGTCCCTCCATGACAAGAATGAAAAACAAAGGTGATAATGGGAAACCTTGTCACAACCCTCTTCCACTCTGAAATAAATCTGATGACTCCCCATTAATGAGGACATAAAATTTTGCACTAGTCACACAACTTAATATCCAATTTGTGAAAAGGATACTAATCCTGATTGAATTAAATTCAATCATAAAAAATCCCAACTGATACAATCATAATATTTTTTAAGATCCAATTTTAAAACCAAGAATTTTGAATTTTTAACCTTAATACTGTGCATGCATTCCTGAGCCGTGCCTATTGCATCCAAGATTTGTCTGCCTTTAAGGAATCCTAACTGTTCCTCCGACAACGAGTGAGATAAAATAGGCTTTATATTGTTTGCAATGATCTTGGAGATCATCTTATAACATAAGTTACACAAGGCTATAGGTCTATAATCACGAAAGGAATTATGATTTTTTACTTTTGGTATAAGTGTTAAAAAAGTTGCATTTAGAGACTTATTCACTTACCCCTAGTCCTAGAATCCTCCACCACCTCCAATAGATCATCACCTACTAATTCAAAGAAGTATAAAAATAACTCTACAGTCCAACCGTCAGGCCCCGGGCTCTTGTCTTTGGCAAAATACTTGAGCACCTCCCATAGTTCCATATTCATGCACATGCCATATATAAGTGTTGCTTCATCATACTTTACAAAGCGTCCATATAGACTTGCAATATCCACTTATTCATTTACAACTACACAATCAGATTCTTGGTAGAAGTTTTTAAAGTACCTAACCGCTTCTTTTTTTATAGAATCCTACCAAGAGTGGAGTTCTCCTCTCTCATCCCTGATTTCCCATATGTGATTCTTGTTCCTTCTGTGGCTCGCAAAATCATGGAATAATTTTGTGTTTTTATCCCCACTCTTAATCTAGATAGATCTTCTTCTAAGACGCCACTTTTCTTCCTCTACAAGAAGTAATTTATCTCGTTCTTCCTCGAAAATTTTGATCTAAGTATCGCTATCTCTGCTTTGATCCTCTAGTGTCACTTCTTGTAAATGATCTTTTAAGAGTACCTCAATATAGATTAATCTTTCTTCATGTTTTAAATTGAATACTTTTGACCACTCTTTTAAAAGAACTTTTAATGTCTTCAACTTTTGAACCAATCTCTGTTGTACATCACTTTCCACTAGAAAAGCAGGGTCCTTCCAGACTTCGCTCACTAATGTTGCAACTTCTTCTTCACTTAACCAACTAGCATTGAATTTGAAAGGATAAGTCTTCAGTAAAAGATATCGATCTAATATTTAAAAAATAGTAGCGTGGTCTGATAGATAGGGGAAATCCACCCATGATTTGCACCTACTAACACCGCCAATGAGATATTCAGCCACAAAAAACCGGTCCAATCTTTTTGAAATACCCACAGATCCCCCTCTGTCATTCCTCCAGGTTGGGACCATTACATCTGAAACCATATCAACCAATCTGAAACCATTAAAAAAATCTTTAAAGAAGTCTGATAACGAGTCCACATGAGCATAATCTCCCCACATCTCCTCAGCGTCGCAGGTGAGATTTAAATCATTAGCCAAAATAAGATTTATGCGATCCATAAGACCTCTTGCAGCAACCTTTTCCCAAAAGGATTTTCTATTTGAGAAAGGACCATACACATTCAGCAAGGTGATAGACAAATTTAGCTCCAGGCACATACCTATTAATAGAATTCCACCACAACACAAGAAATGACATATTTCAAACTTTGTAGGATCCCACATCACTAATAAAACCTACGAAGTTCCAAAAGAGATAACAACACATGATAGCCATGTAGGACGAAAAGAATTCATAAATGCCCTTTCCTTACTTCCTTCCACCATTGTTTCTTGCAAAAATATAATATCCGGAGAGGTCCCTCGGAGGAGTCTTTGTAGGGAGTCATATTTTAGGGTCCCCCCAACCCCTCTAATGTTTAGAGAGAGTAAAATCATGGATTTTCTCTCACAAGGGCTTTCATGCCTCCAAGTACCCCGAAATCAGAAGTAAAAGGTAATAGTGACTCGACAGAGAAAAGAATCAGTTCCTCCTTCCGCTTTCTAGCACTCCGAGTTTTTATAGGGGATATTTCCATCCCCAGTCCCTTAAACCAAGTATAATCCTTCCTTGAAAAATCCCTTGCGGACCTTGCCAGATCATAATCCCCTCCTAGACCTTGTATGTGAAAGAAATTCCTCCCCATAAATGTAGGTAACTGAACCGGTGTGAGAGCTTCTCTATAGGAGGGGACCAAAGTATCAAGTACTTCCCCAATGGCACTATCCCCTAGCTCTGATTCCATGAAACCCAGAAGTATACTAACATCACCCGACCCAGAAGGTCGAACACCTGAACCATAAGATCGAACAGGTGCCTCGTGTGGAGATCTGATGTAGGAGCATCTCCCACGTCAAGAGAGCTAGTGCGAAAGGCAAGAGAAAGATGGACACACGCCAGCACAAAATTTTGAAATTTACCTTGGGATAGTTGCACGAACATTAATGTAACAATTTAATGAAGCGCACTTGTGTGATGTAATTAGGACATTGAGCCATACACTCTCGTCCTTAGTAGGTAGGAGGCATTTAAGATATTTAATGCAGGCAGATAGAATTTAATTCTAGATTAGACTGTTTGAGAGCACAAGGGGGAAACCGGATATAGACACCCTCATTTTTGTATTGTATCATTAGATTGGAAGAATCCTGAGCATTGAGAAGAGAAGCAGAGAGAGCTGTGGAAGAACACCCATGTACAGAGTTTGAATTAATATAAGAGGTTGATTCAAATCCATGGTTTTGTGTTTGTTCTCTGTGTATGTATGCTGAATGCTATGCTCATAAGTATGTACTTCCTGTTATGAATTTTTTTTACATGCTATGTATGAATGATTTCTTGCTGAGTGTTTGAAACCTGAGAAAGGAAGTAGGAGAAATGAGTTTCAATTGTTTCTCTATCTAAGCAAGGATTCCTGCAAGAAGTGCAGTTGAAGTCATCCGCAAGGAGTGCGTTGACAGAAAGCTCAGATAGTTTAACTCTTGTTCTCGTTCACCCAGAAGTGAAATTGGGTTATAGGAGCCGTGCAAGGAGTGCGCAGGCTAAGGAAAGTCTCAGTTGTGAATCTGAGCGAAGCATTGGAGGACTGCTGCTGTAGGTGTGCGCAGAGTCGAAGAGCTCTTAGATATTTGAAGGCATCTGGAGGTTTCCGCAAGGAATGTGCGCAAAACAAAATCTTCTCTAAGACTCAGAGTCGTGAGAAATCTCAGGAGGGATAAATCCTTTGAAGCTATTGAAGGTAGCACAAAGAGTTGGAGCATATCGAGTGACTCAGGGCGACAGAGGTTTGGGTCACAGTTGATTAAGTCTAGGAAGGAGTCCTTGGTTCATTTCGTGAACGTATCGAGGAGAAGAAGAAAGATGGTCAGGAACTTGGGGAGAGGATTTGCGAAACCCTGCCAGCCGTCAGATCTGCCAGAGAAGCGAGGAGGATACGGTTACGTCCAGAGCCCAAGCTCTAGGGATCGTGAGCCGTTGGATCAGCCAATAGATTCTGGACCGTTGAATATTTCACGTCCTGGAGGAGTAGAGGAGTGTGCAAGAAGAGGAAATCGTGAGCCGTCGGATCTCACACAGATATCCGTCAGCCGTTGGATATGACCGGAGGGACGCAAAGTATCGACACTCGGGATATCGGGGATATCAAGGATGTGAGGAGAGTCACTCGACACCCGAAACCTTGAATTTATGAGGTTTTGATCTAAGCCGTTCATTTGGGAGTGGACGTGTGTCGCGAGATTTCCCATATCGGGGACTCGGACATCGGGGGAAAGAAGGGGAAGTCCTTCAACTTCGCGAGTGGTGAAGTGGCGAGAAGGCTAGGAGCTGTCCATCTGAGGAGGACAGGTGGCAGAGATTGAAAGATCTCGTGAACTTGAAAGTTTGCAGGGTGAGAGCTCAAACATTGGGTGCTCCAAGTCGCGAAGACGCGAGGAGCGAGAAGAAGAATAGCCGTTGGATCTGGGTCATAGGAGGACCGTTGGATCGGGAACCCCATCATCTATTGCACATTTGGGGGTTCGGAGGTTGAGAGGGGTCACTTTCAACATCAGAAGTCGCGAAGTGCCGAGAGCGGAGGCTCGCGTGGACACGTGGCAGAGCCATAAGGTGAGGCCCGCGTGGTTGACGGGTGGACACGCGTTGCCTAGAGAAAGGAGTCAAGACTCTGTTGAATTCTCACATCTCAGGGATTCGTGGGATAAGAGTGGGAAGTCTTGACGCTTCAACCTGCGAGGTTGCGAAAAGCGATAAGTGTCAAGGGAGGAGTCAACCCGACATTGACCTATCGCGTCTCAGAGATCGTAACAGGAGGGCACGAGAGTTTGACTCATGAAATCACGAAGGTGCGAGTTATGAGAGGCGCTAATATTTAAGCCCTAGCCTATGGTTACATGTGGGGAGGGCACTGACAAGGAAAGGAGCCATAACCATATCGCCTGTTCGGGTATCGCAAGATTGGAAAGGAATAGTCGAAAGCTTCGACTCACGAACTCACGATATCGTGAGATTTAGTCCGATCTCCCGATTACAAAGAGGAGATCCCGTGGAGAGTTTGTTGTGGGTACGGATTTCCTGATAGGGAAATAGAAGAGCCTTAGTGTTCTTCGGGCTAGTAGAGAAGAGAAGATCCTTTGAGCGGACATGCCAGCGTGCCTGCGTTAAGTGGTATTAGAGCTTAGAAAAGCTTCTTTGCTTTCTGTAGCAGGGAAAAGGAAGATTCACCATGCCACCAAGAAGAAGAGATAGACAATCACCTGATCCAGAGGAGGAAAGGGAGACGTCCAGAGGAAGGGGTAGACAGGTGCATAATCCAGAAGTAGAAAGAGATCTGCATAACTTACGCGCTAGAGTTGTGGACATGGAGATAAGACAAAGGCACACAACTGATGTAGGAGATATTAGTGAGTCCGAAAATGAAGATGATGCTGGACATGGAGAAGAAGAAATCCTAGCAGAAGATGCAACAGATGAGCGCTTACTTAAAGCTGTTGCAAGAATGGGTGCAAAGGTAAAGATGGGCATTCCAGTTTATGAGGGAAATCTGGATGTAGAAGAGCTTCTAGACTGGATTAGAGCTCTAGACACCTATTTTGACTATGCAGATATCAAAGAGGACAAGAAAGTCAGGCATGCCATCACGAGATTAAAATGACATGCAACCTTGTGGTGGGATGAACTACAAGATGACAGGCATTTCCAAAGAAAGTAGAAAATTAAGAGCTGGGACAGGATGATTGCAAAGATGAAGGCAAAATTCATCCCTAGGGATTACCAAATTTCTCTGTTCAGGAGGATGCAGAACCTGAGACAAAAGCTGATGACAGTAAAAGAATATACTGAAGAGTTTTACAGGTTGAATATCATGGTAGGTCATCGTGAAATCAATGATGAAAATGTGGCCAGGTATATGAATGGCCTGAGATATGAGATTCAGGATGAAATGAGTATGGTGACCATCCGAATGGTGGAAGATGCTTATCAGATGGTTCTAAAAGATGAAGAGAAGCTGAGCCGAAAGCAGAGTCAGAGGGGCAGAGGAAGAAGTCAGCCCATAAGCCTAGGGACGACTGGAAGAAACCTCAGGCACAAACATAGAGAGGTGGAACCTCACAACGAGGGTAGTGATATGCTGAACAGAGGGGACAACATAATGAGCAGAGAGGAGATTATGCTGACAACAACCTTTTTCCTCGTACTAGAGGTCGGGGAGAGGAAGAGGTGGAGTAATAACATGCTTCACATGTGGAAAGAATGAGCACAAGTCTTATGAGTGTCCTGATAAAAATAAAGAGGTTGGAGAAGCTCACATCGCCGAGGCATAGAGGTGAGATGTTGAGACAGAAGACGCTGAAGATGGAAGATCACTGATGATGTGAAAAGTTCTTTTGACACCCGAGAAGGAGGTGGAAAATTCATTCCAAAGGACTAGACTTTTTAGGACTGCTTGCAAGACCAAGGGTTGGGTGTGCAAGGTCATTGTGGACATCGGTAGCACGAACAATCTCATTTCTACGGAGATGGTAGAAAAGATGGAGCTAGAGACGACTGATCATCCAAGCCCAAATAAAGTTTCGTGGCTACAAAAAGGACATCAGGTAAATGTCACGAAACAGTGCTTAGTTGAATTTAAGATAGGAGGATATAATGATAAGATTCTGTGTGATGTTATTCCTATGGATGTTTGTCATCTATTGCTGGGTAGACCATGGAAATATCACAGAAATGTGATTCATGATGGGAGGATGAACACATACACCCTAGAGAAGAATGGGAGGACACACATGTTGCTTCCAATTAAAGATAAGGAGGTGAATCCGGAAGTGAGTAACACTGTAATTCTCATGAGTGGGAAGGAACTTCTTACCGAGGTTAAGAAAAAGGATGATCCACAGTTCATTGTGGTCAGAAAGCCGAGGATTGTTCTGACTAGCACAAGAATGGATGATTTTCCAGAGGAGGTTTAGGAACTACTGGAAGAGTTCGCTGACATTGTAGTGGAAGAATTACCTCATTCGTTGCCACCAATCAGAAGTGTGAATCATCACATTGATCTCATACCAGGAGCCAGTTTGACAAATAAAGCCGCATATAGATTGACGTCGCAGGAGAATGAAGAGGTCAAAAGACAAGTCCAGGATTTGTTGGAAAAAGGGTTGGTTAGAGGATGTGTACTGACTCGAGGGCGATTAACAAGATAACCATCAGGTACAGATTTCCATTGCCGAGGATGGATGATCTAATGGATTGCTTGAGTGGAGAAAGGTATTTTTCAAAGATTGATTTGAAAAGTGGTTATCACTAGATTCACATGAGAGAAGGTGATGAATGGAAGACAACATTCAAAACCAACGAGGGGTTGTATGAATGGATTGTCATGCCGTTTGGCTTAAAAAATGCATCAAGTACCTTCATGAGGTTGATGAATGAAGTCCTGAAGGAGTTCATCGGGAAATTTTTCATTGTGTATTTGGATGACATACTAGTTTTCAGTAAAACAACAGCGGAGCATCTGAAGCATTTGGCTACAGTGATGCATAAATTGCAGTAGGAGAAGCTGTTGATAAATATGAAGAAATCCTCGTTCATGAAGACATAACTCATTTACTTGGGATTTGTTATTTCAGTGAATGAGTTGAGGATGGATCCAGATAAGGTGGAGGTAATCAAGAATTGGCCATCACCGAAGAACATATTTGAGGTGAGAATTTTTCATGGATTGGCTAGTTTCTACCGAAATTTCATTAGGAATTTCAGTGGAATTAGCGTAGCGATGATGGACACCATGAAGAAAAGACACAAATCTTTTCACTGGACAGAAGAGGCTGAGAAGAGTTTTAATCTATTGAAGAGGAAAATTACGGAACAACCAATTCTGGTGTTTCCTGATTTTCAAAAGACATTTAAGGTGAAATGCGATGCAAGTGGATTTGCAATAGGGGCAGTCTTAAGTCAAGAAGACATGCCAATTGCATATTTCAGTGAGAAGATGAATGAAGCAAAAGTGAAGTACTTCACATATGATAAGGAATTTTATGCCATCATCCAGGCATTAAAGAAATGGAGGCATTACTTGATACCCAAAGAATTTGTCTTGTATAGTGATAATCATGCACTGCAGTTTGTGACTCAACAGGAGAAGTTGAATCAGAAACATGTCAAATGGGTTGAGTATATGCAAAATTTCACTTTTGTGATAAAACATATTTCTGGTACTGCTAACAAAGTTGCTGATGCTTTGAGTAGGAAGTGTTTGCTGTTGCAGGAATTCAAAGTCAAAACATTAGGTTTTGATGATTTCAGAGACATGTACGCAGATGATCCAGACTTCAAGGAAGCGTATGAAGCAGTCGAGAATCCAATCCTCAGGGATAGAAGCCAATGGGCTGAATACATGATCTAGGAAGGATTTCTGTTTAAAGGCAATCAATTGTGTATTCCAAATTGTTCCATGAGGGGGAATCTGCTGAAGGAGAAACACAGTGGAGGATTGGACGAACATTTCGGTCATGAAAAAACATTCGCAAAGCTGAGTGAGTCATACTTTTGGCCAGGGATGTGATCAGAGGTCAAGATATTCGTGGAGAGATGCAGGATTTGCCAACATTTGAAGGGGAGGAAGCAGAATGCAGGTTTTTATCAACCATTGCCCATACCAGAGAGGCCGTGGGATGAAATTAGCATGGATTTTGTGTTAGGGTTGCCAAGGACACAAAGAGGAGTTGATTCAATCTTTGTGGTGGTGGATAGACTTTCCAAGATGACACATTTTATCCCATGTCAGAAAACCAGTGATGCAACTCACATCGCGAACCTATTTTTAAAAGAAGTCATTCGACTTCACATCTTACCAAGGAGCGTAGTTTTGGACAAAGACACAAAGTTCATAGGAAATTTCTGGAGAACCTTATGGAAGAAGCTGGGAACTAACTTGTTGTTTAGTTCGGTGTATCATCCTCAAACGGATGGACAAACAGAAGTGGTAAACAAAAGTCTAGGAGATTTGCTGAGAAACTTGGTGACAGAGCACCACAGTAGTTGGGACAATATATTGCCGTAGGCAGAGTTTGCGTATAACCACTCAGTGAACAGGAGTACAGGACAGAGTCCATTTCATATTGTTTATGGTATGCATTCGAGGGGAATTTTTGAATTGAGGAATTCAGAACAGACTGTGACTAGGAGCTCTAGTGTAGAAGAATTCGCTGAGGCGATGAAGGAACTTCACAGCCGAGTGAAGGAGCGGTTGCAGAATTCAAGTCAGGAGTATAAGAGGAGAGAAGATCAACATAGAGGACAAATTCAGTTTGAGGTTGGTGATTTGGTTCTGGCACATCTGAAAAAGGAAAGGTTCCCGAGAGGAACGTATAATAAATTGAAGATGAAGAAGATCGGACCCTGCAAGGTCTTGAAGAAAATTGGAGAAAATGCTTATGAGATTGAATTACCCGATGGGATCGGAATTTCTCTGATATTCAATGTCTCATATTTATACCCATACAAAGCTGAGGAAGCAGGAACAAATGATGAACAATGAGAGGCTCAGTGGAAAAAGCAGATGCCAGTTGCAGATAAGCCACAGATGGAGCGGATACTGGATAAACGAGTGGGTAAGAGGACCAGGCGAAAGAAATACTTTGAGTATTTGGTCAAGTGGAAGAACCATCCAATTGAATATGCCAGCTGGGAGAATGAAGTGGAAATACAGAAGCATGGACAGACCATGCAGGAGCTCATGGACAGGAGCCCATGAAAATTTTCAAGCGAGGGAGTATGATGCAGGAGAATCTCCCATGTCAAGCGAGCCAGTGTGGAAGGCAAGAGACAATTGGACACACGCCAACACAAAATTTTGAAATTTACCTTGGGATAGTTGCGCGAACATAAATGTAACAATTTAATGAAGCGTACTTGTGTGATGTAATCAGGACCTTGAGCCATACGCTCTCGTCCTTAGTAGGTAGGAGGCATTTAAAATAGTTAATGCAGGTAGATGGAATTTAATTCTAGATTAGACTGTTTGAGAGCACAAGGGGGAAACAGGATATAGACACCCTCATTTTTGTATTGTATCATTAGATTGGAAGAATCCTGAGCATTGAGAAGAGAAGCAGAGAGCTGTGGAAGAACAACCATGTACAGAGTTTGAATTAATAGAAGAGGTTGATTCAAATCCATGGTTTTGTATTTGTTCTCTGTGTATGTATGCTAAATGCTATGCTCATAAGTATTTACTTCCTGTTATGCATTTGTTTTACATGCTATGTATGAATGATTTCTTGCTGAGTGTTTGAAACCTGAGAAAGGAAGTAGGAGAAATGAGTTTCAATTGTTTCTCTATCTGAGCAAGGATTCCTGCAAGGAGTGCAGTTGAAGTCGTCCGCAAGGAGTGCGTTGACAGAAGGCTTAGATAGTTTAACTCTTGTTCTTGTTCACCCAGAAGTGAAATTGGGTTATAGGAGCCGTGCAAGGAGTGCGCAGGCTAAGGAAAGTCTCAGTTGTGAATCTGAGCGAAGCATTGGAGGACTTCTGCTGCAGGTGTGCACAGAGTCGAAGAGTTCTCAGATATTTGAAGGCATCTGGAGGTTTCCGCAAGGAATGCTCGCAAAACAAAATCTTCTCTAAGACTCAGAGTCATGAGAAATATGAGGAGGGATAAATCCTTTGAAGCTATTGAAGGTATCACAAAGATTTGGAGCATATCGAGTGACTCAAGGCGATGGAGGTTTGGGTCACAGTTGATTAAGTCCAGGAAGGAGTCCTTGGTTCATTTTGTGAATGTATCGAGGAGAAGAAGACAGACGATCAGGATCTTGGGGAGAGGATTTGCGAAACCCCGCCAGCCATCAGATCTGCCAGAGAAGCGAGGAGGATACAGTTATGTCCAAATCCCAAGCGCTAGGGATCGTGAGCCATTGGATCAACCAATAGATTCTGGACCGTTGAAGATTTCACGTCCCGGAGGAGTAGAGGAGTGTGCAAGAAGAGGAAATCGTGAGCCGTCGGATCTCACACAGATATTCGTCAGCCGTTGGATCTGACCGGAGGGATGTGAAGTTTAAGTCTTCATGAACAGAGAAGAGAAAGTCCCAAAAGGCATCAGGGTATCGGCACTCGAGATATCGTTGATATCGAGGACGTGAGGAGAGTCACTCGACACCCGAAACCCCATATTTGCAAGGTTTTGATCTAAGCCGTTCGTTTGGGAGCAGATGCATGTCGTGAGATTTCCCATATCAGGGACTTGGACATCGGAGGACATAAGGGGATGTCCTTCAACTTCGCGAGCGACGAAGTGGTGAGAAGGCTAGGAGCCATCCATCTGAGGAGGACAGGTGGCAGAGATCGAAAGATCTTACGAACTCGGAAGTTCACAGGGTGAGAGCCCAAACATTGGGTGCTCCAAGTCGCGAAGACGCGAGGAGAGAGAAGAAGAATAGCCATTGGATCTGGGTCGTAGGAGGACCATTGGATCGGGAACCCCATCGCCTATCGCGCATTCGGGGGTTTTGAGGTTGAGAGGGGTCACTTTCAACATCAGAAGTTGTGAAGCGAGAGCGGAGGCTTGCGTGGACACGTGGCAGAGCCATAAGGTGAGGCCCGTGTGGTTGACGGGTGGACACGCGTTGCCTGGAGAAAGGAGTCAACACTCCATTGAATTCTCGCATCTCGGGGATTCACGGGATAAGAGTGTGAAGTCTTGACGCTTCAACCTGCGATGTTGCAAAAAGAGATAAGTGTCAAGGGAGGAGTCAACCTGGCGTTGACCTATCACATCTCGGAGATTGTAACAGGAGGGCACGAGAGTTCGACTCATGAACTCACAAATGTGCGAGTTATGAGAGGTGGTGATATTTAAGCCCTAGCCTATGGTTACATGTGGGGAGGGCGCTGACAAGGAAAGGAGACATAACCGTATCGCCGGTTCGGGTATCGCAAGATTGGAAAGGAAGAGTCAGAAGCTTCGACTCACGAACTCACGAGATTTAGTCTGATCTCTCGATTACACAGAGGAGATCCCGTTGAGAGTTTGTTGTGGGTATGGATTTCCCGATAAGGAAATAGAAGAGCCTTAGTGTTCTTCGGGCCAGTAGAGAAGAGAAGATCCTGTGAGCGAACGTGCCCTGCGGAGTGCGCCTGTGTCAAGATCCCACCCCAATAGTGGAATTTTTTGTTGGGGGTAAACAATCCCCCTATGGACCTAAGGACCAACCCCTAGCTCCCCTAGAGTCCTTAAGATAGTCAGGTTGAGGTTCCCCCCTAACTCGAGTACTGAGAACATGATCAATGGTAGTTTCATTTGGAAATACTAGAGAAAGAACATAAGAAGCCAAAATAACACCACCCTCTCCACAAAAACTAGAAGAGTCCAACTCCATCCTTTCCCAAGAAGATAAAGAAGAGTATAGCATAAGAAAAATAGTTTGTAACTTACGTGTGATGGTGTCCGACCGGTCTGACTGGCTAGTAACCAGGTCATCATCATTGAATGCGTTATGCCAAACAAATTCAACTCCCGATGAATCCTTCCGCGTTGAACTATTCAACATAGTCCCCTCAGAGACCTCCTCCACAATAGTTCCATGACAATACCCCCTCATATTACCGCTCTATCGACACATAGAACACCTAAAAGGTATACCCAAATAGTCCAAAGACTGTAATAAATGGTGTCCTCTCCAAATGATTTCTAAAGAATCCAATAGTCTAGCATGAATTCCAATTTCCAATAGAACCCTTCCTATCCTTTTATCCAAGGCTGCAAGCGCCACTTCATCCACCTTAATGAACTTTCCAAGTGCATTCCCGATATCCTCTAAGGCCTTCACATTCCACAGATGCAGATGCAGGCTGGGTAGTAAAACCCAGAAATGTCTAAAGAAGAAATAGTCCAAAGCCAGATCAAAACTCACCCTCCAGCACTTCAGCATGAGGTTGGCACTGTAAAAAATCCATGGTTTTTCCAAAATGGTCGCAGTAGCCTCGACCGTTTTAAATCGAAAACCAAACCATCCTTTAGTCAAATAAACTATTTCTGGCAGGTAACCTAGCAGTGGGAGTCAAGTAGTGTGTACCCACTCTACTAGTGGCTGAGTGCACCGAGCACGATACGAGAACCTCCCCACTAAAACATAGAGTGCCATACTGATAGTGTCTGCGAGACCGATGTCCTCCCGGAGCATAAAATTTCTCTTGTTTCGATTCAGAATCCAATGTTTGTTCTACCAAATCCTATAAAAAACCTAGCTCTGTCACTTAAACCTGAGGCTAGAACTCCCTTCGCCCTCCCCGTAGCACTCAATGTCTCCCCTAGGACAGTAGAAGGTATAACAGACTGGGAGAAAAATGACGCTCTCGTATCGGCTCCAATAAATGGCTGAAATGCAGGAGGCTTCCTATGTTTCACTGCGGAAGGAGGGATTTGTAATGTCTTGTCACTCCCCTGTGTGGTATTAATGCAAGCTAATACCCAATGCATCCGACGAGGTGAAGAGGCCTTCACTCCTCCAGATGGCCTCGTCAGCCACCCCCATGAGGGTGCCAACTTCAAAATCCATAATGGAGAAGGCTCTGGTGGGGAGTGACTCACCACAAAACGTCCAGCCCCAATTGATCACCTCCTCTCTAGGTGACAACGATCATGACAAACTCTTAAGGAATGATCTTAAACCATAATCCAAGGCATGGAGAGTCCCACACTACTAGCAACAAAACAAAAAAACTAGGATCCCACTAATCAATGAAACTAAGGCTCATAAATCAAGCACCGAGTTGACATATATAAGCTCAGAAGAAAGTATCTATCACTAAATTCAAGGATACAACCACCACTAAAATAACTAAGACCTGACAATAGGAGGAGAAAATCATCACTAAACACCAAAGCACTGGACCTCAAAGTTACTAAAAAAAAACCCGGAACCCTAGCTCTAGTTCACCATAGAAAAAAACTAAGCTCCCAAAGAGTAAGGACCTAGAATCCGAAGAAATAAAACAGGTACCTCCTAAGACGAGTTACCCATAAGCACCACCCCAACCAAAGCCCGAAACCTCCTAGGCCAACACTAGTCTATCTTGTTGAAAGGTCCAAGTCCCCCAAAAAAGTTGTAGGTTATGCCATTGTTGAGCTTCGAAGGTTAAAAATAACACCCGTTACTAGATAATCGCTCATTCCCGCCCATCGCCATCAGGGTTCTTTATTCATGAAGCTAAAAAATCAATATGAAGAAGAATATGGTTTTTGGATAGTTATATTTTAAAGGAGTGGGGATGCACTATGATGGATGGAACACATTGTTTAACGATAACTTATGTTCAAATTGAGTTTTTGGAGAAGCCTAATGTAGTGTCTTGGTTGACATGATAACATTTTTAATGTTATTGGGTGTTATATTTGGTGGACCCTTTCTAGCATGTAGTTGTTGTCTATACCATATATTGTAAGTTATTAAATACAATGCCATATTTATATAAATATAATTTTTTTCACATTTTTTCTTTGTAATATAATTTGTCTCATCCTCAAGTATGTAAACAAGAATGAGATTTTTTTCCACCTTTTTTTCCTTTTAATATAATTTGTCTCATCCTCAAGTCTGTAAGCAATGACATTACTAGTTACTTTGCTAGTCCCATCTAACAGTTGACTCATAAAGATCCCCGATTACTAATGAACTCACAAAAAGTGAACATGTCACAAGTGAGATATGAATTCAAGTGGAGAGGATAACATTCTTCGTCTCAACCACTTAAAGTAGACCCAAATACTATTTTTTATTTTACATTTATAATTACTCTAACTAAATTTATAAACAAAGTATATACAAAGTATTTATAAAACCTAAATATTTATATAAATCATAAATCTATAATATAACTTCCAATTTTTTCGATTTATAAAATTTATATGTTATAAAACTTGAAATTTAATTTTAATGGTAGATATAAATCTTTAGATAAATTCATTGTAATTTATATGCTATAAAACTTGAAATTTTATTTTAATTGTAAATATATATCTTTAAATAAAATATCAAATTGAAATATTTAACAATGTATCCACTTCTTTAATATTTAATATTTTGTTTGTATATAAAAAGAGATATCGCTACAAAATTCAAATCAAAATGTCAAAACTCTGACAAAATGGGATCCAATTTACAATTTAATATCAATATAAAGTAATAAAATAATATTATCATCCGACTATGATCAGATCTTTCTTTCTAAATGGGTTGGTTGAAAGTGTTAATTTTCTAAATTGTATTGGAAGAGTGTTCACGACGAATTCAATATATTATTTTTTTACAACAAGAAAATTGCTCTTTATATATATATATATATATATAAGTTCACATTACAAAAATCCCCTGATATTCAGAGCCCACTGGCCACTATCTACTTCTCGAAAATAAAGACCTCTTCTAAGAGATGTCAAGAAAAAAACTTTACATCCCAGGAATATTAAGTCCATTGCCAATACAAAATATGAAAAAAACTGATTTACTGAATACAATCATTTTCTCACAGCGATACACTAACTGAGTAAGTAGAAGACAAGCTGAGTTAAAAAAGGTTGATAGTGATAGGGATCCCCTCATTGCCCTCAATCCAACTGTTACAAACAAGCTTTCCTTCAGGACTATTGAGAGCCAATTTTGAAAGAGTATCTGCCTCCATATTTAGTTCCCTATAGACATGTGTGAAGTGAATTTCTTTAAAAGCAGATTTCAACATATTTATGCCATCCATCCACCCCATCAAAGAGGTGACCTGCAACTTGCCTCTGTCCTTCAGCCAATTGATGATGATATTTGAGTCTCCATTGACCTGGATCACTTCAAGGTTGAGCCGTTGCGCAAGGAAAGGTTGAGACGTTGCGTAAGGAAAAGGGACACCCATGCCCCTAATAGTTTGGCTCACGTGTTAGTCCCTTGGCTGCAATTTAACGTCCACTTGATGACCCAATTATCACTGAGCTTAAAAATACCTCCATCCCCACACCTACGAGTGATGGGAAGTGCAACGCCATTGAACCAACAAACACTTGAGGTCAGTAGACGAGGGGGCTGAAGGATCCGCTTCTTTACTTTTTTGGTTACCTCCATTGATGACAAAAGTGTTTTAACCTTTTCTATCACCGATAAGACCGACGATTTTTGCCCTTCAAATGTAACTAGGTTCCTCTCCAACCATAAGAACCAACAAACAATGGATGAGAGAGTAATGAGGGATGTTTCCTTCCTATCCCATCTCTCATAGCTGGAACTGAGATCGACTCCTTCCTAGTAGGAATGTATACTAAGAATTGAGTATAGCTGGTTCCACACCTCCCGACTAAATCGACAAGTAACAAAAAGGTGATAAACAGACTTAGCTTCATATTGACATAAAACACATATATTTGGCCCCTCCCACCCCTTCCTCTGAAGATTATCCCAGGTTAGGATCCTATTCTCCAGTGATAACCAGATAAAGAGCTTTATTTTTGGAGTAAGGTCCCATTTCCAAAGATGCTTGCACCAACCCTCAATCATAATTAGCCAAAAAGTTTTCGCAAGAGCTAGATATATATTTTTTGCAGAGATTCTACCCGAGGAATCACCTCCCACCCAATAAATCTCATCACAATTGTTTCATAACTAAAGCCCTGCATGACACATAGATTTCCAATAGTCCTCCCATTCCTCTGCTAGATTCCCAACTATTCCAAGGTCTGATCCCGACTTCCAGTATGAATTAATAATCCCCACCCTTTCATGACCTCTCGCTTGATATAAATATAGCACCGAGTTCCTTCTTAGCTCAACTCGCAGGTGACTGGAAAGAAATGATAATTTCCCCACTCCCAAAATGAGGTCTAGGCCAACCTGAACACAATGACTAGATCCTGTTCTCCACCCAAGCCAATGGGTTAATAGATGTAATGATTTAAGCAAGTTTTTCCATTTCTGTGATGCCGATGGGTTATGCGAAGAAGCTTCCCAAAACAAAGTGATCATGGAGAAGTTTGGTATATATTTATCCTTGATTACTTTGCTCCAAATCCCATCCAAATTTAAAACCCGCCACAAAGACTTAGAAGCTAGTGCCCTATTAAAAAGGAGAATATTTTGGATGCCCCAGCCTCCTAAGTGCTTTGGTCTTGATAAATGAATCCAACTACACATGTGGATATGGTTTCTACCCTCGATACCTGACCACACAAATTTAAACATGAGGCTAATTTTTTTTATGTAAAATAGAGGTTGGTATGGCTACCAAAGCCATCCAATAAACTGCCTGACCCTCCATCACAGATTTTACAAGTGTAAAATGAGCCCCCATAGACAACCATCTATTACACCACCACTGGATCTTATCTTCAAATTTTGATAGAAGCCATCGCCAATCCTCTAGTTTGTAAGCCTCTGCCTATAAATAATAACCTAGGTACTAGAATCCTTTAGCCAGTTCTTCAAAACCATAAGGAAAAAGTGTCTTTAATCTATCCAGAGTATCATCAGAGATTCCAAAATGGTTAAAAATGGATTTTGACTAGTTAATGCTCAAACCCGAGGCTCTGCAAAAAGTTTTTAAATATTTTTGATCTCAGACCACTCTTCCACCGATGCCTTCGACATAATTAACACATCATAGACATAAAATAGATGCAGAATCTTGACAAGTCTTGAAACCTTAACTCTTGAACGTTTCCCTTCACCCAAACCTTTCTTCAAAAAATGATTAAGTCCTTCCATAACAAGAATAAATAACAAGGGCAATAGTGGGAAACCCTGGCGCAAGCCTCTGCCGCTTTTGAACATCTGGGATGTCTCCCCATTAACCAAGACTACAAAATTTGTGCTAGTCACAAGCCAAGGATCCAATTTGTAAAATGTATAGTAAAACCCGATTGGAGAAAAATCATGCATAAGAAGTCCCAATTTATACAATCGTAGGCTTTCTTAAGGTCTAATTTCATAATCAAGGACTTTGACTTCTTAACCTTTATACTGTGGATACACTCCTGAGCCATACCAATCGCATCTAAAATCTGCCTCCCTTTGAGAAAACCTAACTGTTCCTTCGACAATGACCAAGACAAGATAGGTTTGATCCTATTTGCTATAATCTTAGAAATCAATTTGTAAGAGAGATTACACAGGGATATTTGTCTATAATCCCCCAAAGAGATAGGTTTATTAACCTTTGGAATCAATGTTAAAAACATAACATTTAATGAATTTTTAACGGCTCCCCGAATCCTTGAGTCCTCAACCAGGTCCAACAAGTCATCTCCCATTAGGTCAAAAAAAAAAAGGTAGAACTCCATAGACAATCCATTGGTCCCCAGGATTTTATATTTGAAAAAATCTTTGAGAACCTCCCTTAGCTCCTGCTTAGTACACAGTCTTTCAAGAAGCTCTGTATCCTCCGCATTTACCAAACGGCTAAAGAGGCCAACTATATTAACCTGATCTTCTATAGACTCCTCATCCAAATTTCTATAGAAAGACTTAAAGAATTTGACAGCTTTAGACTTTATGGCCTCCACACCAGTGTGAACCTGACCTTCTTCATCATATGTCTCCCAAATATGTTTTTTGTTCCTCCTATAACTAGCGAAATTATAAAAAAAAAATTGTGTTTTTGTCCCTAGATTTTAACCACACCGCTCTACTCCTAAGTCTACATTTTTCCTCTTCTTCTCTGAGTAAATTGTCCTGCTCCATTTCCAAATGTTTGATATTATTGTCTGTGACATTAGATTCTGGTTCCCGAGCCTCCTATAAAAGATAACCAGTCAACAATTCTTCAAGGCACGTTAACTTTTCTTCTTGAGCTCTGATATGCTCTTTGGACCATATTTTCTATTGATTCTTTAATGCTTTCATCTTATTTATGAATCTATGTTGTAAATCCCTTTCAGACTGGTAAATTGGGTCTTTCCAAATAGAAGTAACTATAATCGTGACCTCCAGTTTAGATAATCACCTGGCATTGAACTTAAATTGATATGCCTTCGGAAGAGATGCCTTGTTTAACCTCAAAAGGACCGGAGTGTGATCCAAAAAGTATGGATAGTCAACCCAAGATTTATAAGAAAATGCGCCTGCTAACAAGTCCTCATTCACTAAGAACTGATCCAGTATTTAAGATATGCTTCCATCTCCACTCCGACCATTCCTCCAAGTTGGCACCACCTCATCCGTTAAAACATCTACTAAGCCCGCGTTATCAAAAAGATCAGTGAAGAATGCTGAAAGTGGATCTAAATGAGTAACCACACCCTACATCTCCCCAGCTCCAATGGTGAGATTTAAATCCCTAGACACTATAAGATTCCTACTATCAAGAATGCCACTGGCCGCCAAATTTTCCTAGAACGCTTTCCTCTCTGAGCAAGGGCCATATACATTAAGCATAGTGACTGGTTGATTAAGTTCCAAGCACATTCCTGAAAGAAGAATGCCACCACAAAAATATAAGGGACAACGTAAAAAATGTTCAGATCCCAAGAGTCAAGAAGACCTCCCAAAGTCCCGACTGCACTAACTACACATGTATGCCAAGTAGGATGCAGAGTAAGCAAAATTGCATGAGATTTGTGTTCCACAACCATAGTTTCTTCCAGGAAAATGATATCCGGTCTAGTCCTCTGAAGCAATCTTCGAAGGGAGGTAGATTTCAGGGTCCCCCCCACCCCTCTTATGTTCACGGAGAGAAATGTGATGTCTTTTCTCATGCTAGAGCTTTCAAGCCTCTAAGTTCCCTTGAATCATTAATGACAGACAAAAGTGTCCCCTCTGAAATAGTACCCAGAGCTTCCTTATTCTTCCTCACACTTCTAGTCTTTATAGGGGAGGTTTCCATACCTGGACCCTTTGACCAGGAGTAACCAGTAACTCTGTCCCCTCCATAGGTACTAGACGAACCCACTCCTCCATCAGGCTCAGGTCTATGGAATACATATCTCCCCCTCTAAGTGGGTAGAGGTGAAGGGCATTGCACCTCTCTTATAGGTGGGACTAGTGACTTCGACATAGACCCTAACTCACTATCCCCCAACTCAGGTTCCTGACAACCCGAAAAGAAGCTATCCTCTGTAACAATGGATGGTCTAAAGGAATCCCTTCACGGAAGATCCGAGGGTCCACCATCTCTCCTCATCGGTAAGACACCAAAAAAAGAGTCATTCTCGGGACACTAAAAATCTAAAGAATAGATAATTGGGTCCTCATAGGTCAGACCACCCCCCATAGACCCAGAGATGGGAACACAAAAAAGGTTGTTTACATAAGTTCTTATAGAATTCACAATTGGATCAGGGAGAGAAGGTGGTGCCAAATTACCAGTACGAAATTCAAAGAACTTAGACTCATCCAAAAATGATCTTTCCCAGATAGATAATGAATGAAATAGAGTGGGACAAACAGATTTCAACTTACTCGTAATGGTCTCAACTATTTTTGGCAGAGGCGCGTCCTCAAAGTTGTAACCACTAGGAATGAATCTAGAAAACTCAATCTCCGACAAATCAACCTGAGTCAATCTGTCCAATGGAGTACCCTCCGAAACTCCTCAACCAAAGTACCCATACAATCCCTCCACAAGTGACCCATTTTCTGACAATTTGAGCACCTGAACGAGATTCCTAAGTAATCCAAGGGATGGAAGAAATGGTGACTACGCCAGCTAATCTCCAATGATTCTAGTAAACCAGAATGTATGTATATTTCCACGAGGACTCTGCAGATTCTTCTATCATTATCTTTTAGGGCTCCTGGGTCTGCATAAATAAACTTCCCAAGAATATTCCCTATAGCTTCCAAATATTTTGCATGCCAAAAATACAGCGACAGTCCCGACGTCAACACCCAAAAGTGACAGAACCTAAAATAATCCCGTCCAGGGTCAAAATTCACCCACAACCTTTTTACCATCAAAGTACCTCCGTCATAGATCGAGTCTCTATCCAAAACCATCTATGCGTCTTCTAAGCTCTTGAACTGGAAACCAAACCACCCTTTTGTAAGATAAACTACAACCGAGTTATAACCCAACAAAGGCTTACAAACAACCGAAACCCACTCTTCTATCATAATTTTACACTTATTTTTGTAGGAGAACCTCCCTACCAATGTAAAAAACATGAGGTTGACCATGTCCTCCAACCTGACATCCTCACCCAACATCAGTTTGTGCTTGGTGCGATTAGGCACCCAATGTTTGTACTTATGAGAGCCCAACCTCTTCTTAACTCCTGTAGTGCTATCTCTAGCAACTACCCCCTACACTTTACCCTTATCTCTCTCCTTACAACCTACAACCTCTCTGGTGTTCTCAAGACCTTTCACTCCAATAAACCCAAGAGTACCGGTGACCAGACCTTGTAAATTCTCAGACGGTGTACTACCAGTATGAGTCTGAGCAACATCCTCAAATGTCGCCGAAAGTTGGGCCTTAACCGCTTCCCTAAGTGCCTTAAAGTCTCCATTATAGCCTGCCATATCTACCGTAGAAAAAAGTCCCGCTTGTCTCTAGATGGCTTCATCTTCTTCTTCCATCAGGGCCTTGACTTCATCCTCCATCGGGATCCCTTCCAGTGGAGTATGAGTCATACTCCCTGGCCCATCATCGAGTGACAATCACCTCTGACTACTCTATAATAGTACTAAGACCCTTAATAAAACCTTAACTAACACCAAACAACGAGGATGAAAATATCCCCACTCCCACATGCAAACAAAAGGGGTAATAAATGAGAACAGAGCACTCGAGGCACACTCCGAAAATCAGTGTGAACTGACTGACGCACTAGAAGCAAGATGTTGACTAAGGTTGGTTGTCATTGATGTCAACCCTTGAAGAAAGACCCGTAGCACAAAGGTTTGGGTAATGGACCCAATATTGTGTGATGTAAATATGACTCATTATTTTTTTGTCATTGTTTATAAGAAGTAAATATGGATGAACTCCAAAGTGGTCCCCTTATGGTGAAAGCCCTCACGGGAAGACACTTTGTGGAGTAAGAGAAACCATGCTTAATTGTGGAATAATGAGATGAAGGAAAGTGAAATTGTCAGGGAAAATATCCTAGATGGACAGTGCTTGTCATGTCATTTCTGGTGGTATGTGGAACGCCACATAATTCCTCATGGTTAGAGAGTTATGGCCATGAGAAGTTGGAGACCCCAGGTTTGGGTAATGGACCCAAGTTTGTTTGATGGGTAATGGTATGAGTTATGATATATTTTCAGATAATACTATTCTATATGGATAGTACCTATCATGCCATTTCTGGTGGTATGTATAACGTCACATAACTCCTCATGGTTTGAGAATTATGGCCTTATGAAGTTGGAGGACCCTCATATGTCATCTAGAAGCCCCAAAAGGTCAAAGTAATCAAAGTGGTTTAAGAGATTTTAAAAGGTAAATAATAAAGTGAAGTGATGAGTGTATTATAA
>ML797789.1:160799-217859 GCA_009831015.1 Picea engelmannii | reverse complement strand
TATATATATATATATATAAAACTTTTTACCTCCCCAACCTCAAGGGAGAGATCTTACATCTTGCTCATGATTGTTTGAGTTGGCCCTTATGAATAAGCATATCCTTCATATACATGTATGAACATAATCTATACTCTTACCAATTCACGTTTTACACGTAACTATTAAAAATACAAACACGACATCTTATGGAAGGGACTAAATGTTTTGTTTATGTATAGGAATTTGAAAAATATTGAAAAGGTTCGTTCCAAGTTTCTAGAAAAGTATCCTTTAATATTGTATTCACATGAAGTAAAATGTAAATAATATTGAAAGGGATATAGGCCTAACATGGTTTGATCGAAAAGGTAGGCACTCCATTTGTATTTATAGGGAAATCTTGGTGTAGATTGGGTTACAAGTTTTGATATATGTGACTTGTGATTTGTTGCATATATCCTGCAGGGTATAGTGGCAACTGGTTGATTTGGTCTAGGACTATCCTAAGTCACTCATTCCATTTACTGATCACCCTAGACTAAAAAAAATGTAAAGAATACTTTAGAAAATTAAATTAAATATATTGCTTCTAAAGGAGTGGAGAGGAAATATGATGGATGTAATGCATAGTTTAACAATAACTTATGTTCCACTTGAGTTTTTGGAGAAGAAGTTAACGAAGTGTCTTGGTTGACATGATAACATATTTAATGTTGTTGAGTGTTATATTTGGTGGACCCTTTCTAGTATGTAGTTGTTGTCCATATCATATATTGTAAATTGTCAAATATAGTGCCATATTTATACAAGTAGATTATGTTTCATATTTTTTTCCTTGTAATACAATTTATCCCATTCTCAAGTTCGTAAGAGAGAATGATATTTCTAGTACTTTTCTAGTCCCATAAACAATTGACTCATAAGAATCCAAATCGATAATCAGTTCATGAAGAGTGAACATGTCATAAGTGAGATATGAATTCAAGTGGAGAGGATAATATTCCTCCTCTCAACCACTTTATTTAGACCCAACTGAGATATTTTATTTTACATTTATAATTACTCTAACTAAATTTATAAGAGAGAGTGTGAACAAAGTATTTGTAAAATATAAATATTCATATAAAGCATAATTTTTTTTTCCAGTAAAAAAAAACAAGTAATCTTATTCATATAGAAAAAAATACATCATAAAATGTCTCTGGAATTCTTGTGGCTATATAGCTCATACATATTCCCACCTGAAAGTCAAACCAATTCCAAAAAACATAGACGAGAACATAAAAATAGACATGGAGCAGAAAAAATGTAAATGTTTGAAAACCTATAGGTTCCATAATTGTGCTCAAAATACTCATATTTATCTTGTACTTTTAGCTTAAGATAAAAAAGGTCAACAATGAATTGTTATTCATAAAAAGAGCCAAGAATTGTGAAAAATTCTGAGAAGCCTTGTGATCCTTTTTCCCAGGATTTCCATATTCCTTGTTCCAAGTACAATCTAAATTTTGAGACTGGTCCACTTCTTTGATCTGTTCCTTATAGACATGTGAACAACTGATATGAGAGAAGGAAACACATGTTCTTTTGATTTCATCCAACATATATTGTAGGGTGTAGTTGTGAAGGGTGCAAGTGCCATTCATATAATTTATAACAAACATTGAGTTCCCATAAATATTTAGCTAGGAGATTCCTTTTTCCTTGGCCATGAGAACCAAGAGTTTTAAAGCCATGAATTCCATGAAGTTATATGTAGCCTCACATAGGCTTTCTGCAAAATAGAAAGTGTTGATGGTTCCAAATGGTCTGTCAAGAAGGTAAGGGAGAACAGCCAATGGTAGGTCCCAATTAGACCTACTCTTGTTTGGGATAATGTTTCTGACCAATATGTACACTTGGTTGCAACTATACAAGGTTTTCTAATATGATTTTGAGAAAAAATGTTCTGAGATGAATTAAAATCGAAGCTAAATATCTAAATAATTCTATTTAAAACTATTCTAACCTTACTCTATATATATCCATCCTATCATGATCAGGAGTAGGATAAAGAGTATGGACATAGTGAAAGATATTATTACCATCAAAAGAAGAAGTTCATATATGAAAGTAATGGATTAACATAACAATGAAATAGAATAAAAACTACTAATTGCATATCATACCCATGACATTGTCTCTGCACTCATAAAGAAATTCATAAAATATCAATACCAAGAACAAAGTGAAGAAATATTTTGTACAACTATGCTCAATAAATTCACATAGTAGACATATGCAGAAAGAAAAATCTTAAACACACATATGTAAATCATAAATCTCCAAGTTGTCTCTTTCTCTCTTCATACAACAATAAAGTATTGTTCTAATATACAACAGACCAAAAACTCTTTCTCCCTTGCAATTTCCTCTTTTATAAAACAATAGGGAATGTTTACATTCAATAAATGTCATCGTGTCAGATGATAGTTCCAACTCATCGTTTCACATCCCTATTCGGACTTTAAATAAGTAAAAATAATTAAAATGTGGAGGATCAATTACAAAATGAAATAATCACGAGAGCCTTTGTAGTTCCATTATATCCCTATATTCTTTCCATAGTTCATAATCCTTCATAATTGTCTCAAGCTTGCATAGATTCATTTTCTCTAGGTCCATCTCACCATCACATATTTATTTTTCACCTCCAACTTTAAAACCTTCTCAGTCTTCTTGATGAAGTATTTGGCCAACGTGATCAATCTCATTGGATTAATCAAATGGTCATTTAGGATCTCTTTGGTAACTATGCAATCTTCTTAATAACTCCCTGGTTGACATATCTTATATCTTCAACTTCTACTATCCTTAATTAACCAGGGACTGCATCATCAATGTTTGGCACAACCTCCATCCCAAATTCCTCCAACAACTCATTTGAAGCATTCCAAAGTCTCTTGCAAGTGTTGGTTACTATCTTTTGGGCGCTTTTGATGTCTTCCAGGAGAGGTTCTCAGGTATCAAACAAGACTTGGTCTTTGATGTTTTGTCTGGCAGCGTAGAGTGGCAAGTTACTTGGTGGGTTACTATATAAACTTTGTCAATCAACAATGTTTTTGAAGGCATCATAGGCCTTCTAATACCAATCAGTCATTTCCTCCAGATATTCTTCTAACCTTATTTAATCATCTCTGTTTCTATGGATATCATTTAGTACACAAACAAATTTCATTTGCAACAAGTTTAGTTCTTCATTGATAGCTTTGGCTTATCCCTTTATAGTTTCTAGGATGAGAGCTCATGTTTGACTTTCTTCTAGATCCTTTTAAATTTTTTCTTTATCTTGTTCTAGCCCTAGGATTTTATGTTCTAGCTATTCAATGAATTTGTTGGCTTTCACACATTTTTTCTATATACTGGCTAGCTCCTATGCATGAATGGTTTTCAATTGCTCTATCCAGAACTATGCATTCATTTCATCCTTCTATGTTTGCAAACAATTTTCCATTTCTTCCTTGTCAAACTTTTTTGTTGTACTAGATGCCTATCTAAACTCAACAATAATGTCATCTCTTTGTGTCCTCAACTATGCTTCCAATTCAACCAATCTATCCTATGAGGTGTCCAATACATCAACTAGTTCATACACATACATGGCATTTTACCTTGCAAATTTATTAAGGGAAGAAGCAGTTTGTATAGAATTTCCTTTGGGGTTTGGACCTGCTCTCTACTTAATGGATATTTTGGAAGATCCTTGGCTGAGATATATCTATCCCCTCTTCCTTTTGTTTGATATTTTATCTATTCCTTTGGTCTTGTTGTAGTAGTAGTACTCACCCACTACTAGTACTACTTGATCTAATTCTAGCACTTGTGAGGGAAAGGAAAAATTCCTTGGTATAGCCATTAGAGGAATACATTCTTGAGGGGGAATGTCAACTATTATCACACTCGGGCTTGTTGAACCATTTCTGGCCTTATTCAATGTTCTTTGCTTTTCCTTTTCTGCTTCTTCTTCAAATTTTTTTATTTCTTCGGCCTCAACAACTTTATATTTTTCTTCTTCTCTACTTCAACATCCAACCTCTATTTCTCCACTTCAAACTTTTTCTTCTATTCTTCATCTTGTTGTGCCTTTGCTTCATTTTCATCCTTTATCTTATTTTCTACAACAATTTTCTGCAAGGCTTTCTCTCTCTTCTTCTTCTCATTCAATTTTGTTTTTTTTCTTTTCATTATCTTTATTTTTTCCTTTGATTTTATCTTGGTTGTTTTTCTTCTCCTTTTCTATTTCTGCCTACTTACTTTGATATTCTTATTAATCTTTCAATACTTTTTGGTATCCTTTCTCAACTTTCCTATTTTATTCTTGTTCTTTCACTTCTATAATTTTTTGGTTCTTCTCTAGAAGCAATATGAATTGTTCCTTGGTTATGTTTATTTTTTCTTATTATTCTCTTAGAAGTTTCTCTTTAGCTAGTTCATCTTTCAACTTGTTTAGTAAATCTTCAAAGAAGAAAACCATTTTGAAGATTTCCTCTACATAGTTCATTTCATGAATGACAGGGTGAGTTAGTTTGACAACCTTGACATGATTAATTGCTATTTCTTTTGGGTCACGCCCCTTAGGTTCCCATGTACATAGGAATATCTTATTTAGGGATTCAACCTCCCTTCTAGCATGGGGACCATTGGATAATGCACACCTTCCTACTTTCAGAGGGAATGTGGGCCCAAGTTTCTTATTATTTCCTTAGAGGAATGAGGTTATCCCTGTTCTAATGGTTTGGTAAGCAACCTCCTGAGCCAACAATCTATCAGGAACATACTCGGGTAAGAGACATGGAGCCTCATAACTCCCATAGATCCTAACAAAAGTATAGAACTTGCCTATGTACTAGTCCCCAATTCTTCAAGGTTTCTAGGGCCTTCTATGATATTCTATGTGGATGATACCCCAAAATTATGGTGTATAGGGGAGCTAGGTAATAGTCACAGATGTCATATATGTATTTCGTATAATTGACATCCCATAATTCTAAATAGTAGACATGTACTTGTGGTTGGGTGGGGTCCTAGATCCATCCAAAAGTAGGAAAATGTATAGAAGAGAGAATTACATCTATGAGGTATGCAGACATGAAGAAGCTAGGATTTTTCATACCTGGGGAATCTTTGACTTTCTGGAAAATGTTGAAGGACAATAATTTTTTCGAGTTTAATATTTGGCTTGAATTCACTACTTTGTATGCCATCGAGAACCATTCCATATGGAAGTGAGTACTCGTTTCCTCACCATACAATCGACATATCATAGTACTCAACATCCTATAAGGTTTCTTCAGGTGATGTGCATAAATCAATTGTTCTCCTTTCTTGACCCATCTTTGTTCATCAACCCACAAGTCCTCCATAAATTCTTCAAAATCCTTGTTATATTCTCTGAACCTTTTCATAAACAACTCGTTCAAGAAAACTATAGATTATGCAAGGTGATACTGATGTCTTATATCCTCTGGTTTTAAAGATGCTATCAAAAGCTTTGTTTCACTCATTATTGCAACTATATATTTATCAAGATGAGTGAGACACCATCTCACTGCATCATTATGCGTAAACAACATTGAACGTGTTTCTATGAGAGGAATACATATTTTCTTGATGTTCTGATAGACTTCTAATTATTCATCTTCAAGTGGGAAGTATCCAGTGTTGAAAATCGTATAAATTTCATCGTACCAAGGGAAGTGATCCATCCCATAGAAGAAGTTGGTGTCTATAGCTATAATTTCATCTGAACTCACAATGGGTGGTTGTACATTCGCCACAATATTTTTTCCTCTTCTGGTCTAGGGTCACAACATGGCGTTGTTTCTATTTTCTGTAATAGATGAATCCCACATAAGTTTGCTACCTTAATACAAATTTATAACTGATTCAAATTTATTCATTCACATACGTATCATTCTAGAATTATGTAGAAGTTTGAGATTAGTTGGAAGCTAAAGTATGCATAACACAATTCACACAAACTTGCAGAAGGTGAATAAGGCATTATTTAGGGTTAAAAAAGTTTTATGCATTCATATTTTACCCCTTGTTGGAGTTGCCTTTGTTTTTTAACCCGTTTTGATTTTCATATCTTAATGCTCGAAATCAAAAGACGGTTTTCATATTTTCCTTCATCTGTTCCAAAATCTTTGAAGTCTCATTACGCGAGTGATGACAGTTATCATACTCTCAAGGCGAGTTCTACTTTTTGTTCAAATGATTTTCCCCTGTTTTGTCTCAGGATTTCGTATGTCGGATGTTATAAATCACATAGTTCACAAGCCCTGAAGAGAGAAACGGAGAAATCACTTTAAAGTTTACCCAGGTCAGTAGCGAGAGTAAAACTTTTCTAAACTACGATTAAGCATCATCGGGGTTTCACGTCTCGGCGCTTACTAACTCCAAAAGTCTTACTGTCGTAACCCCGGTAGCCGAAACCGCAAGATTCTTGTTTTAGTAACCCACGTTAATGATAAAGGTAAAAAGATTAGCCACGGTTAAGCTCTGTTGGGAATTCACAACTCTGCGTATTTTCCTTTAAAAAGCTACATTGTCAAAGCCTCGAGTCGCGAAGTCATGATAAAGATAGAAATGTAATTAATTAAACACTTAATCTGGTTTTATCCCCCATTTTAATTAAATCATATCATCGCAATCTCGCGATTTCGCAACTCGGCATACGAACTTCCCGGAAGCTATACCTTCAAAGCTCCGAGTCGCGAAGTTGCGATATAAATAATCACGTAATTAATCAAGCACCTAATCATAATTATGTTTTTAACCAAAAATAATCGTCGCAATCTTGGGTCTTAGAGGTTCAAAAGGTTAAAGCAAAAAATCCCGATGTAGCGAATACCGAAAGATTAATTAACGTTGATAAAACTTGATTAATTGAGCTAATGCCAGCATATCTTGTGATTTGATGCATGCACAATCTACGAGGTAGTCTTAATTTTTCCTTACGCCAACTGACATTTTGAACTACCAAAATTTATGGCATTAATTAGAAACAAGGCGAATCGACAAGTGAAGATCGTGTTTTTATTGCTAAATTTATATTTAAGCACGATTTGACCATTCTGTTCTTGAAAAGTACTGAGTTTTAAATGGTTAAATATATAGAGCTGTTACTTTTTATCGTAAATTCATTTCTATATTATGCAGAGCAAACTTTTCTCAGTGAACTAATTTCTGTATGTATACATATTTTTATCGTAGAAGAGCTAAAGCAGGATCCCCCGCCATGGCCCCACAAAAAGCGTCTAAATCCAATGTTGAGGTTTTGGGACAAGGTTCGGACAACGTCGCTGATACTTCACCTCGAAGTGTCGACTTTGTCCGGACCTGGTCATTTGTTTCTGATGTTCTATAGTCCGAATTAGTAGATTATTCTGATGATTCTAGTGACAATGAAAAAGACGACCTGACCACCAAATATAAGATCGTCGTCCAATATGGAATGCATAAAGTAGTGGCCAGGCAACGACTACTCCCTTACTACGATATGTTCCGGTGGGCATTAGATCATGCAGACATACCAACCAGAACCATCATCAATGAACAGAAGGTCACTATCAGGACTTTCAGACCCGAACAATTGCAGGCTATGTACAAGTTGCCTATCGTGTCAGACCTTACAAACGATGCCGAATTCTTGGAGAATTTCAAACAGAAGGAATGTGTGCAATATGACAAGAATATGTCCAGTTTAAATAGAGATTGGGTTTCACACCCTGCGAAGTTCAGGGCAGACAGTAATGGTATATATTGAATAGCTTCCTTGGAACCACAGTTCAAATATGTAGCTATGATGACCTGCAGATTATACGGGAGAGAGGACACCAAACATTTCTTTCTTCAATGGGCACCTCTAATACATCAAGTCGCCGAAGGCTGTTCCTTTGACTGGGCGAAAATGTTGTCTGATAGCTTGACCAGTCGAGTTACAGAGTATTGGGTGCAGAGGGAGAGCAGAAAGATTGCTTCATTCTTTATGTCCATGTACATTATGGGCGCCGTGTGTTTTCTAATGCCCTTTCCCTTAATGAGCTGGAGTTGGACTCCATTAGAGGCTAAGCCCATCCACGTCTACCATTCAAAACTGTGGGAGAACAAAGCAACAGATTTCGTGTATGAAATCTTTAACTGGGTAATGGTACCACTGCATGTCACTATTTTCGGCCACTCGCCACCCAGGATCTCAGACAGTATAGTGACAAATCTGAGTAGTATAACTGACAGGTATGTAGAAGAAAAATTCTCATATCTTAGGGTTTTTGGGGCTTCTGTTCCCCCGCATGCATTACCATTATTCATACTCGAAAAGCTGGCTCGTCGTGAGGTTGCTAGACAAACTGTAATTGGTGGCATAAGAAAGGAGCTTTAGGGATATTCAAAGAAGGTATGGCCACCTTTTCCTGTTCATTTAAATTCATATTCTTTATTAGATTTTGGGCATGCTAAAGCTGAGGCAACAAACCTGGAAGACCTAAAATTTGTCCTTATTGAATTCGAGAAGCACTATCTGCAAATGGTCGTAAGTAATCATTTGTCCAGTTGTGGACTCAAAAGGTTCGAACACGAAAATTCACCCTCGGATGACATTTTCTGAGGTGACAGATCTTAAGCCGAGATTTTGGTTCGGATACAAACACTGGCACCTGAAGAGAGGGATGATGTTCTAAAATTCCAAGAACATCGATGTAGTTGTCTTCCCGCAGTATTGCAGGGTGAGAATCCGAGTACAACGGAGGTGAAACAAAAAGAAGTCGAAGGCTCCAAAGATGCGACACCCAGCCAAGAAAAACACCAGGATGGGGAAGAGAAAAATAGGAGTCTGAAAACAGAGATAAAGGCTCCCGACCCACCGAAAAAGCAGACTCTGGTTACTACTCCAGAACAACCAGCTAAGCAGATCCAAGATCCCACCACATCCATTACTCCCTTACAGTCAACTCAGGGAAACATAGACGTAGGGTGGATTTTAAAGGAAGAATTGAGACCTATAAGGATGGAAGAGCTCCCTCCAAATGAGTTCTTCTTTAATAAGAAGAGAAAGGCTGTGGTAAAGAGAGAATTCTATCAGGAAGGGGGATCAACAACCAAGAAGTACAAAGTGTTGACCGATGGGAAAGACAAGAAGAATGAATAGTTCACGACAGAAATAGCCGAGACATTAGGGGCATATGCCACAACGAATCAATTTTTAGTTGAGGTTTTGAAAAATCAGCTGAAGCGAAAAAATCGCCTCATCAAAACCATAGAAGCCAGACTAGCCACAACAGAGGAGGCTACCAAGGACCAGGCGAGCGCAGGGATAGAACAAGTAAGGTTGGCCGATAAAAGTGAGATAGAGCTGCTCAAAACTATGCTCGAACAAGCAGAGCTGGTGGTTCAGAATGGTCAGATACAAGCGGGCCAACAAAAAGACTTGATCAAGTAGCTACAGGCTAGAGTGGAAATTGCTGAAAGTAAGGTTATAAATATCGGGATGTTTCATTCCTAGGCAATGGAGATTCGGAGCAAATTTTCTGCAGCCCAACGAAATTTACTCGCCAAGGATGAGGTAATTCGGAACAACTGCTTACTCGTTAATCAAGTTTTGGAAAATTTATCTGTCAGAGAAAGAGAAGCTGGAGCAGCTCGGGTCACTTTTCAAGAGGCTATAATAGCTACAAAAAACAGGGAATCAGGAAGTACTCCCAGGTTTTCCATTTCGGAGCAGACTAGAGGAAATATTTTATTAAAAGAATGGGAGCACAATATATCAGAAGGTAAGCTGCAAGCCAAGAGGGTAACGAAATCCTTAGAAGAGGCTTTTGGTTCTATAGATGGTAATCTGTTAGGTATTGATAGTGAAGGTAATGCTGAGGCATTGATTCAAATGAATATAGCGAAAATCTCACTTGATTTAAATGAAAAAGAAGAAAGAGATTCGACCAAGATATCACAAGTAACTATGGCAGACATAGTTCAAATAAATAAATGTATGATTAAACCAAGTGTGCAATTGTACGCTATTGACATCATAGACAGACAGATGGAAGAAAGGTTGTCGCAATTAGCCTGAGATTGTTACTCTTTTGAAGCCAATTGTCAAGCGGAACCGTCGAGGTTGATATCTCGGCTAGTGGAAAGATGTGTTACTTGTACCGAGCATGTGAGAGGGAAAGCTTCTGGTACCAAATGAAGACAGAAATAAGGAAATGAAATGATTGATCTCCTTCTTGTTGTAACTGAAAATCCTAGAATGATCGAGATTCCATCATATGTAAATCTATATAAATATACAATAGAAAGAAGGAACAAAGGCTGGACCTTTTGGTGTCGATTGTAATAGAGGTTTTCTATCTTGAGAGTTAATATAAAGCAAATATGAAGATTCTCAATTCCGTCATGACTGTGTTATGAGTTTGTTTCCTTGTATCTCATTTTTCATTTCATTTCATATTTGTATCTGATGAATGCTTCACTATAATTTAGTACAACCTCTACTATAGTGAATGAATTCTAGTTTTCTATATTGTTCATTGTTTTTCCTCTGTACCAGCTATCAGCAGGTATAAGACCAGTCAACATTTTATAATTCTATATATATTTTATGCTTCATCAGGTTATTTCTTTACATTTTTCTTCTTCTGTTTATAAGTGAGATTCTCCCTTGATAGGAGCCTTACATGATAGATAGCTTAATGTTTTCTCCCATCTCATACATATTTATTAAAATATAACTCAGTTACGGGAAAGGGCCTTTGGTTTTCACTCTATTTTCACTCATGGAACTGTAAACTCTCTTTTATTCGACCGAAATTGAGACAACACCTAAATTTCCCCAGAGATTTTCTTATCATTATGTTCCTCCATGACTGTCCCTATAACAAGACAGCCTAATATCGAACCCGGACTATCCGACCAAACACATATTTCCTTAAATCCTTTTGATACTATTCTTGAAACAACCACTACCCAAGTTGAACTCAAATGTTCATGGGCAACGATTGAACGGGATATAAACATCCAGGAACAGTTGGAAGCTAGACAACGCCAACCCAGAAATCATCCCTAGCTTCTCTGGACGAAGGTTGAATTTTATTCCTTCTTTATCCTTCACTCACTTTTGGATGCCTAGACACTGTACTTCCAAGCCTTAAGTACAAACTCTGGAACAACATCTTATTGGCGCCGTTGTCGGGGACCGAAGTTACGAAATCTTTTTCCTTGGGAAAACGACATTTATTTCATTGAAAGTGCCACCCTTTGATAGTGAACAAAGAGTGTACACCTTTTAAAGGCTTTCCAATCTTTCACTTGGTGACTCCACGATTAATAAGATGACATCCAGATGCAGGAATACCAAGCAAAACCCTGATGGTAAACAGACCACACCCGTTACCGATCCTGAGAAGATTTTAAAGACGAGAGGCTCTCTTAAGCCGACCCCTGCAATCTATCAGCCTAAATACCTACAACTGAAGACCAAGAGTTATTCTGAACCTTCGACTTCACGCAGCCCTCTCTTCGACACTAAGGATCTAACATTAAAATACTCCGAAGTTAGAAGCAAAACCCGTCCGATAACCCCTGTAGAACATAAAGGAAAAAGTTCTGTAGAAAATTCATCTACTGCTAATATATCATTGACTCTTCAGTTGAATTTCGCGACCTCACACGGTCTCAAAGAATATTTCACACATCCAGCTTCCACACCCGTTGGTTCCCCTGACTACATCTCTTGCAATTCTGAAGAGCCAAGCCCTCGCATTCCTTACCAGTCATCCTCGGATTTTTCACCCCGCGAAGAAAGTAAAGATCCAATTTTAATCTTCCAAAACCCCCTTTATAACTTTCCACTAATAATGATGGCAACCGCCGGAGGAGGAGGTGGAGGGGTTGTCGGAGGAGGAGGTGGAGGTGTTCCTGGGGGAGGAGCTGGAGGACAAGGTCCTGCCCCCCCTCCCAGAGTGTTTGCGAAAGTGGCAGTAAGATACGCTCCCTTAGTATTGCCCGTTCCTTTGCACGACCTTCCCAAAAATTATATTAAATTTTTTCCAAAATTCACTGGGGAGAGAGATCTGACCGCAGCCGAACACATAAATTTCTTTGATAAATTCCCAGACATCTTAGGTCTCGAACATGAGGATGTGTATTCGAGGCTTCTTGTCCAAACCTTTGAAGGTCAGGTTCGAACTTGGTTTTGAAGTCTACCTGTAGGATATATCTTGTCTTATGATGCCTTGGAAGATGCTTTCCTTAGACAATGGGGCGAAAGAAAGGACCACCTATATTATTTAATCGAATTTGGGTCTTTAAGAAAAAAGAATTTAGAAACAGTTATGGATTTTATTCAAAGATTCAACAAGCTGTATAACAAAATCCTAGCCGAGGTTAAACCGTCCCAACCCGCAGCCAAAGTAACTTTCGTGGGGTATTTCGAACCAGATTTTGCACTCCTTTTGCGAGAAAGAAGGGGAGCTACTCTAAACCGAATGCAAGATGACGCTGTATAAATTGAGTCAAATATGATGGCTTCTGGTAATCTTAAAGCTAAAGTAGAAACGAGAAACCAAGAAACTAGACACTTTAGAGAACAAGCAGGGCTGTCAGGGTCTAATAGATACACAGATGACAAAGTAGACGATATGGCCAGGGTAATTAAGAAACTGTCTAATAAAATATCCAGAATGGAGCTAGAACAGGCCAAAGCCGATTCTTTCACCAAAAAGGATTTCAAGAGGACCCCAACCCCCCGAACCAGCAAAGACAGATAAAAAACAAAGATCAAAAAATACAAACTCCCCTAAAGAACAAAAATTTTATAGGAGCGAATGATCTCCAAGATTTCGGAGATTCAAATGATGATTTCATGAACTTTGGTGATGACTGCATACAACCGTATCTAACTAGAGAAGATTATGAAAAATCTCTAAACACTCAACAATCGTCGGTTAAGGGTGAAGAAAGAGATCATACTAACCTCTGTAGCTCTCAAGAATAAACTGAAATGATAATGGCCGAGGTCCAACCTAAGTAATATTTTAGATCTAAGAGTAAGCCCATTTCAACTACTCAACCTAAGAAAATTCTCGCAAGAGGTCAAACTTATGAGCCTACTTCGGAATAAACCTTGCTACCTAACAACAAAGAGAAAGTAGTAAACTCACAAGAACCCGGGGTGGGAAAAGTTGAGACCCAAACACAAGGAATCGAAGCAGCTAATGCTATTACACCTTCAACCAAGATCATGAGTAATAAAGCGGTCTAGACAAATAAGTTGCAAAAGAAGGATTTAGAAGTCCCAACTAGAGAAACAAACAAGGTGAGCGGAGTTTTCAGTTTCAAAAACGAGATAAATACAATTAAGATATCAATTCCTCTGGTAGAATTAGCGAAAAACCTAGTTTATCGAAAGCAGATTACCAAAGTGATAGGTGTCTTAGAGCTAGAAAGCTAATCTGACGTTTTAAACCTGGAAGATGATAAACCCAACATCACTTTTGGTCCACATTTTGAAGGGGCCAAAGACACTGTTGCTCCCTTTTATATCACCTTAAATGTATACGATCAACTGCTACATAATTGCATGCTAGACTTCAGAGCCTCCCATAATGTGATGCCTAAAATTATTATGGACAAGTTGGGTCTCCAGATCACCAGACCTTACGAAGATCTTTACTCTTTTGACTCGAGAAGAGTTAAGTGTATGGGAATGATAAAGGATTTAGTAGTCACCCTAACACAGGTCCCAATTAAGAGTATCTTGATGGATGTGGTTATTGCTGATATTCCCCCCAAGTATGGCTTTCTGTTGTTAGGTCATGGGGAGCCAAGCTGGGGGGTTCTCTTCAACTGGATATGACGTTTGCCAAAATTCTTGTGTTTTGTGGGCAATTTACTCGGTTGTACAGGGAGACGAGGTTAGCATATACAGTAAGCGACCCTCAAAATCCGAACAATTTCCCTATTTACATTGTAGATCAAGATTTAGGAAATTGTATTTTATATTTTGACAACAGTTTGGATGGTTGCACAGAGGAAAATGATATAGAGCATGAAGAGTCAGGTTACATGATCGAGGATATGTGTAGTACCGGTATCTTGAAATTTTTTTTTGACGGTGCCTCATCTTGCGAAGGGGCTGGTGCAGGAGTGCTTTTAGTGGCTCCTGAAGGAAAGTTCGTTGTTCCTTTTTCTTACAGACTGCAATGGGATATAGATTATACTGACAACGTATGTGAATATGAAGCCTTGGTCTTAGGATTAGAGGCTGCCAGGAAGCTAAAAATAAATAACCTAGAGGTATACGGAGATGCAGAGTTAATAGTCAAACAAATAAATCGATAGTACCAAGCCAAGCATCCCAGATTAAGATCATACAGGAATTGTGCCTGGGATCTGATGGAAATTTTTTTCTCGTCTGTAAATGTCTACTTCATCCCATGCGCAAAAAAATTACATGTTGATGCATTAGCTAAAGCGGCTTCAACTTTCACTCCTCCTACAACCTTTAAATTGAAGTATCATATAGAGATAAGACATAGACCATATATACCAGATAATATCCAACACTGGCAAGTTTTTGAGGATGATGAACAAATTAAGAAGTTTCTTGAAGCAGTAGGTGAATTTTCCGAAACTCATGCAGATTAAGAAAATCAGAATGACCAGATATGGATCATGCAAGAAGGGGAGGATCCTCAATCTTTCTGAGACAAAATTGCAAATCATCGTATGCTGGTCCTAAAAAATAACTAGATTCCGAAGGGATTGATCCCTCTGGAAAGACTATTTGATCAAAACGACATACCTGTAAAATCCACCTTACAACCCCAACCATAAGAGGTTGAGGACTGTGACATAGGAACCAAAGAAGAATCCAGGATGGTTAAAATATCTAAACTCCTCCCCCCTGAAATAAAGGACAAATATAAGGACCTACTCAGACAATTTAAAGATGTTTTCGCCTGGTCTTATGACGAGTTAAAAACTTACGACACTATCGTGATAGATCACAAGATACCTTTAAATCCTGGGGTCAAACCTTTTAGACAAAAGCTTAGGCAGATCAACCCCATTTTATTACCTGTGGTCGAGAGAGAAGTGAAGAAACTTTTAGAGGTGAAAATTATAGTACCTCTGAGATATTCTGACTGGGTGGTGAATCTGGTCCCGGTCAGAAAAAAGAGTGGAGAAATCAGACTGTGCATGGATTTCAAAAATTTAAATAAGTCCTCTCTTAAAGACAACTATCTGCTGCCTAAAATGAATCATGTGCTAGAAAGGGTAGTTGGGGCGAATAGAATGTCTATGATTGATGGTTTCTCTGGATATAATCAAATTGCCATGAATGAACAAGATAAAGAAAAAACAACTTTTACTACTCCTTGGGGTACGTTCATGTATGATAAGATGCCTTTTGGTTTGATGAATACAGGAGCCATGTTGCAACACGCTATGGACTTCACTTTCATCGGAGAGAGGGATAAGTTCATAGTCATCTATCTCGATGATTTAACAGTTTTCTCCAAATATGACGAAGAGCATCTGGTACATCTTAAACAAACATTCGAAAAATGCCGCAGGTTTGGTCTATCCTTAAACCCAAAGAAATCACACTTCGCCATGAAAGAGGGTAAATTATTGGGTCATATTGTATCTAAGGATGGAATTAATATTGATCCTAAGAGGGTTGAAGCAATAGACACTATAAACATTCCCAGAAATGTAAAAGAAATTCAATCTTTCTTAGGAAAAATATTTTTTTTACGAAGATTTATCCCAATTTTCACTGAAATTGTAAAATTGATCACATATATGCTAAAAATGAACAACGAAGTAAAGTGACAAAAGAGGCCAAAGTGTCGTTCACACATATTAAGAAAGTAATAGCCGAGGCACCTATATTGGCAAGTCCCGATTATCTGAAATACTTTCTTATTTTCTATTTGTCTCTGAACACACGATTGTCGCGGTGCTCCTCCAAAAGAACGAAGAGGGTTTCGAACAACCGATCACCTTTTTCATCAAGAGCCTCAGAGACACAGAACTTAAATAAGACATAATAGAAAAACAAGTGTACACCATGGTAAAGGCACTGAAGGCATTTATAACATATGTATTGCACTCCAAGATCATTGCATATGTACCAACCAGTTCTATGAAAGATATTTTGGTACAACCAGACAGTGACAGGAAAAGAGGGCGATGGTTGGCCAAGATTGAAGAATTTGACCTGGAAATCAAACCTACTAAATTAATAAAAGGACAAGGCCTGGCCAAACTTTTGGCTGAATCAAATATCAGAGCTCTGGATATAAACTGCCTACAGGGATATGAGGAAAATATGAATGTAAGTGACCTTGATGAACCAACAAGTGCAATTAAGATCGAGGAGAAATTTGTATCATCAGAATGGTATAGAAACATAGTATCCTACCTACTGACTCTAAAATGCCCTAGTGAACTATCACTATCAAAATCCAAGACTTTAAAGCTTCATGTGGTTAAGTATTGTATCGCCAAAAATCAACTATATTAGAAAGACCCGCTCGGTTTCTTGTTAGTATGCTTAGTCGATTCGGAAACAGAAAGGGTTATAAGTGAATTTCACGAAGGAGTTTGTGGAGGACACCACGCTTGGAGGGCCACAACTTACAAAATTCTAAGGGCTGGGTATTACTGGCCAAAACTCTTTTCAGATGTTAACGCCAAAGTTCAAGCTTGTAACCCTTGTCAGCTATTTGCAGGTAAACAGAAACTCCCGACGCTACCTTTAGTTTCGATCAAAACTGAGGCCCCTTTTCAACAATGGGGGATAGATTTTATAGGAGAGATTAATCCACATTCTAGCGCCCAACACAAGTGGATCTTAACTGCCACAAACTACTTTACTAAATGGGTGGAAGCTATTCCAACTAAAAGGGAAACTGACTCGGTTGTAATAGAGTTCTTAGAAGACAATATCCTGTCAAGATTTGGCTGCCCCTGAAAGATAGTCATGGATAATGCCCAGGATTTCAAATCTATGGCTATGATCAACTTCTGCCAAAAGTATAATATCGTTCTTGGCCATTCTACAACGTACTACCCCTAAGGAAATGGACTAGCCGAGTCGTCTAACAAGAGCCTGATCAATATAATTAAGAAAGTGTTGGATGAAAGCAAAAAGTCTTGGCATGTACATTTAAAGTACACTTTGTGGGCGAATCGCATAGGCACTAAAAAGTCTATCGACATGTCTCCTTTTCAGATGGTATATGGGACAGATGTGGTGTTACCAATAAATTTAGCACTCCCCATGATGAAATTGTGGCAAGATCAGAAAGAAGAACCTAATCATGTCACCAGGAGGATAAACCAGCTAATCGAGGTTCAACAACACAGGGTCGAAGTAGATGAAAAGATGCAGAAGTATCAGGGTGACATGAAGGCATTATTCGACTGTAGGGCAAAGGACAGAGATTTCCTCCCAGGTGATTTAGTACTAAGGTGGGATGCAAGGAGGGAAGAAACAACGAAACATGGTAAATTCGATCACCTATGGTATGGGCCATTCAGAGTCTCAGCTCTCGAAGGAAAAAATTATTTCCTACTGGAAAATCTAGATGGTGAAATCCTCAACGTCCCTGTCAACAGGCTTTATCTGAAGCATTATATGACATAAACAGTTGCCAAAAAAAAAAAAAAAAATCCCTTAATTTTAGACTTATATATTCATATATAGAATTTTTACCTATGTATATATATTTTTCATTCTGCTTTGTTATTTTGATTTTCTTTCATGAATTTTCGACACCTTTCAGATAGCCTCAATAACCTTCGTATTTTTCTTTTACAGGATTCCAACTACAAATGAAACAAGCAGGAGAAGTAAACTAAAAGTTGGGTGTCAGAAATAAATTGGCAAAGAAAATGAAACGATAAAGTAAAGGTGATACCAAAGATTTTGATATTTTGCAAAGAAAATGAAACGATAAAGTAAAGGTGAGATTTCCTAAAAGACTTGTTCTGAAGGGCTATCAAATAAAACTGAGATAACCTCATTCAGACAACAATATCGTCTGAACTAATAAATAACAAAATGTTTCCATGTTTAATCGTTTACGAAAGAATAAGACAAAATAGACTAGTCACTCAAATTTAAGCAATCAGTCAAAGTAAAACGCTCCTGAAAAAGATTTTGAAGAGTCAGTTTTGATTTTTTGACCTCAACTTTTCAGTCCATAAATCTCTATCTGTCACCTTTTTCTATTTTCAGGTTTACCCTTTAAAAAGTCAACATCTTTCCGCTTTCTGCATACGTAGGGAGAAGAGATTACGTTTCAACCTCGAGAGTTTCAAAGCAGATTGTGGAAAAAAGCGGGTCTTCACAACTCCTTGGTCCCTTGCTAAACAAAGTGACACTTAAAGTGATCCTGACTTTCCTAGGTTTTTCAACAGTTTTAGAGGATTGAGGCTTGCTCAAATATAACACCCCAAAAAAGTTATTTTCCCCTTTCTCCCTATGAACGAAGGTGTTGTGAAGGTTAAGGGAAGGTTGGTACGGAGTAATCAAAGTAAGTTGACAGACCTATAATGCAAAATATTACACAGATATCAGCCCTGATACAAACTGATTGCCCCCATCTTCGCGCTCTAAAAAGAAAATTATAAGACAGGTGGTGAAAGGAAATTCAGGAATGATTGCCCCCATCTAGCCCAAGAGACGATGAAAGGAAATTCAGAAATGATTACCCTCGTCTCAACATTTAAATGCATAAATATATTCCGAAGTGGTGAAAGGAAATTCGGTAAAAAAGGGCCAGATAACTTCACTTGGGTACTGAACAGGCTCGCTGGCAGTGAAGAAATATCTGAGATATCAGTAATGCTGTTATACATGGATACCACTATACTCTGGTAACAAATTCTTTCCAAAACCTGATCTACATCCCAAGTTCAGACAGGGCTTCCTGATTAAAAATGTATAATTTTCTTATTTTGATGCAAGCTGATAGCCACAAGATCTGTTGGGTCTCCTAGAACTGTTTTGATTGTCTTATGGCAGACCTAAATTCAGTAACAGGAAGGAGAAAGTCGTGAAAGGGACTACAACTAAGTTTAAAAAGTATCTGAGTTTTGAAAAGCTTTTCAAAGGTAAAAAATGAAGTCCCTTTCCCCTTTGGCATCCTGTTCTCAAGAAATTTTTCGCTGGATTAAATCCATTGACTCCATTTACCCAATATCGGCATGTGGTCTACTGTTCTTCCTGTCTTACAGGAAAACATGATCCCTAGTTGGAGCCGCCTTTGTTTTTAACCCGTTTTGATTTTCATATCTTAATGCTCGAAATCGAAAGATGGTTTTCATATTTTCCTTCATCTATTCCAAAATCTCTGAAGTCTCATCACGCGAGTGGCGACGGTTATCATACTCTCAAGGCGAGTTCTACTTTTTGTTCAAATGATTTTCCCCTGTTTTGTCTCGGGATTTCGTATGTCAGATGTTATAAATCACATAGTTCACAAGTCTCGAAGAGCGAAATGGCGAAATCACTTTAAAGATTTACCCAGGTTAGTAGCGAGAGTAAATTGTTTTCTAAACTACTGTTAAGCATCATCGGGGTTTCGCGTCTTGGCGTTTACTAACTCCAAAAGTCTTACTGTCGTAACCCCGGTAGCCGAAACCGCGATATTCTTGTTTTAGTAACCCGTGTTAATGATAAAGGTAAAAAGCTTAGCCGCGGTTAAGCTTTGTCAGGAATTCACAACTCGACGTATTTTCCTTTAAAAAGCTACACTGTCAAAGCCTCGAGTCACAAAGTCACGATAAAGATAGAAACGTAATTAATTAAACACTTAATCTGGTTTTATCCCCCATTTTAATTAAATCATATCATCGCAATCTCGCGATTTCGCAACTCGACATACAAACTTCCCGGAAGCTATACCTTCGAAGCTATGAGTCGCAAAGTTGCGATATAAATAATCACGTAATTAATCAAGTGCCTAATCATAATTACGTTTTTAACCAAAAATAATCGTCGCAATCTCGGGTCTTAGAGGTTCAAAAGGTTAAAGCAAAAACTCCCGATGTAGCGAATACCGAAATATTAATTAACGTTTATAAAGCCTGATTAATTGAGCTAATGCCAACATTTATCGTGATTTGATGCATGCACAGTCTACGAGGCAGTCTTAATTTTTCCTTACGCCAACTGACATTTCGAACTACCAAAATTTATGGCATTAATTAGAAACAAGGCGAATCGACAAGTGAAGATCATGTTTTTATTGCTAAATTTATATTTAAGCATGATTTGATCGTTCTGTTCTTGAAAAGTACCGAGTTTTAAATGGTTAAATATATAGAGCTGTTACTTGTTATCGCAAATTCATTTCTATATTACGCAGAGCAAACTTTTCTCAGCGAACTAATTTTTGTATGTATACATATTTTTATTGCATAAGAGCTAAAGCAGGATCCCCCGCCATGGCCCCACGAAAAGCGTCTAAAGCCAACATTGAGGTTTCGGGACAAGGTTCAGACAACGTCGCTGATACTTCACCTCGAAGTGTCGACTCTGTCTGGACCTGGTCATTTGTTTCTGATTTTCTACAGTCCGAATTAGTAGATTATTCCTATGATTCCAGTGACAATGAAAAAGATGACCTGACCACCAAATATAAGATCGTCATCCAATATGGAATGCATAAAGTAGCAGCCAGGCCATGACTTCTCCCTTACTATGATATGGTCTAGTGGGCATTATACCATGTGGACATACCAACTAGAACCATCATCAATGAACAAAAGGTCACTATCGGGACTTTCAGACCCGAACAACTGTAGGCTATGTACAAGTTGCCTACCGTTTCAGACCTTACATGCGATGCCGAATTCTTGGAGAATTTCAAACAGAAGGAATGTGTGCAATATGACAAGACTATGTCCAGTTTAATCAGAGATTGGGTTTCACACCCTGCGAAGTTCATGGAAGACAGTAATGGTATATATTCAATAGCTTCCTTGGAACCACAGTTCAAATATGTAGCTATGATGACCTGCAAATTATATGGGAGAGAGGACACCACACATTTATTTCTTCAATGGGTGCCTCTAATACATCAAGTTGCCGAAGGCTGTTCCTTCAACTGGGAGAAAATGCTTTCTGATAGCTTGACCAGTCGAGTTACAGAGTATCGGGCGCAGAGGGAGAGCAGAAAGATTGCTTCATTCTTTATGTCTGCGTACATTATGGATGCCATGTGTTTTCTAACGCCCTTTCCCTTAATGAGCTGGAGTTGGACTCCATCAGAGGCCGAGCCCATCCACGTCTACCATTCAAAACTGTGGGAGAACAAAGCGGCCGATTTCATGTATGAAATCTTTAACTGGGTAATGGTACCGCTGCATGTCACTATTTTCGGCCACCTGCCACCCAGGATCTCAGATAATAGAGTGAAGAATCTGAGCAGTATAACTGACTAGTATGTAGAAGCAGAATTGTCATATCTCAGGGTTTTTGGGGCTTCTATTCCCCTGCATGCATTACCATTATTCATACCCGACAAGATGGCTTGTCATGAGGTTGCTAGACAAACCGTAATCGATGGCATAAGAAAGGAGCTTAAGGGATATTCAAAGAAGGTATGGCCACCTTTTCCTGTTAATTTAAATTCATATTCTTTGTTAGATTTCGGGCATGCTAAAGCTGAGGCAGTAGCCCTGGAATACCTAAAATTGGTCCTTATTGAATTCAAGAAGCACTATCCGCAAAGGGTCGTAAGTAATCATTTGGCCAGTTACGGACTCAAAAGGTTCAAACACGAAAATTCGCCCTTGGATGACATTTTCTGAGGCGCAAGATCGTATGCTGAGATTTTGGCTCGGATACAAACACTGGCACCTGAAGAGAGGGCCGATGTTCTAAAATTCCAAGAACATCAATGTAGTTGTCTTCCCGCAGTATTGCGAGGTGAGAATCCGAGTACAACGAAGGTGAAACAAAAAGAAGCCGAAGGCTCCAAAGATGCGACACCCAGCCAAGAAAAACACCAGGACGGGGAAGAGCAAACTAGGAGTCCGAAAACAAAGATAAAGACTCCCGACCCACCAAAAAAGCAGACTCCATTTACTACTCCGAAACATCCAGCTAAGCAGATCGGAGATCCCATCACATCCATTACTCCCTTGCAGTCAACTCAGGGAAACATAGACGCAGGGTGGATTTTAAATGAATAATTGAGACCTATAAGGATGGAAGAGCTCCCTCCAAATGAGTTCTTCTTTGATAAGAAGAGAAAGGTTGTGGTAAAGAGAGAATTCTATCAGGAAGGGGGATCAACAACCAAGAAGTACAAAGTGTTGAACGATGGGAAAGACAAGAATAATGAACAGTTCACGACGGAAATAGCCGGGACATTAGGGGCATATGCCACAGTGAATTAATTTTTAGTCGGGGTTTTGAAAAATTAGCTGAAGCGAAAAAATCACCTCATCAAAACCATAGAAGCCAGACTAGCCACAACAGAGGAGGCTGCCAAGGACCAGGCGAGCACAGGGATAGAACAAGCAAGGTTGGCCGATAAAAGTGAGATAGAGCTGCTCAAAACTAAGCTCGAGCAAGAAGAGCTGGTGGTTCAGAATGGTCAGATACAAGCGGGCCAACAAAAAGACTTGATCGAGCAACTACAAGCTAGAGTGGAAATCACCGAAATTAAGGTTATAAATATTGGGATGTTCTAGTCCCAGGCGATGGAGATTCGGAGCAAAGTTTCTGTAGCCCAACGAAATTTACTCACCAAGGTAGAGGTAATTCGGGACAACTGCTTACTCGTTAATCAAGTTTCGAAAAATTTATCTGTCAGAGAAAGAGAAGCTGGAGCAGCTCGGGTCGCTTTTCAAGAGGCTATAATAGCTACAAACAATAGGGAATCAGGAAGTACTCCCAGGTTTTCCATTTTGGAGCAGACCAGAGGAAATATTTTATTAAAAGAATGGGAGCACAGTATATCAGAAGGTAAGCTGAAAGCCAAGAGGGTAATGAAATCCTTAGAAGATGATTTTGGTTCTATTGATGGTAATATGTTAGGTATTGATAGTGAAGGTAATGCTGAGGCATTGAGTCAAATGAATATAGTGAAAATCTCACTTGATTTAAATAAAAAAGAAGAAAGAGATTCGACTGAGATCTCACAAGTAACTATGGCAGACATAGTTCAAATAAATAAATGTATGATTAAACCAAGTGTGCAATTGTGCGCTATTGACATCATAGACAGACAGATGGAAGAAAGGTTTCCGCAATTAGCCCGAGATTTTTACTCTTTTGAAGCCAATTGTCAAGCGGAACCATTGAGGTTGATATATCGGCTAGTGGAAAGATGCGTTACTTGTACTGAGCATGCGAGAGGGAAATATTTATTGCATAGTGGAGACATTATGCATAAGGAAAAGTCCATCGTAGAGGCTCCATCGAAGTTGATAATGTGCATAAGGTGTAAACATTTTTGATGAAGAATAATTTGATAGAATGCTTCCTGATAGTGCTATAAAAAGGGTCCATTAGAGAGGAATTTGGAGTTGTATGTTATTTCACCCTGAGGAGAAACATTCTGATGGAGTGACTTGATAGCCCTTGAATATGGTAATATGAGTTAAGGTTTTCTTTAGGACTTGGTATAACTTAGAGCTCATTTATTGAGTAAAAGGGATAACAAACGTAAAGCAAAAAATTCACAAGCTCTCTGATTATCATAGGTGTTCTTAGGTTAGGCTTGGGATTGCATAGACATAATGGTAGTTTCCTATATAAGTAGAAACTCAAGTTAGTAGTGATAAAATCCATTGCTAGAGTTTTTATAGGGGTACCCACTGAAATCCTCTAGGGAAGATAATTTTAGTGGGTAGTTGCGGGGGCACACAAAATGGTGAATTATTGAGAAGAACTACTTATCTCTGATTTTAGATGTACCTCAAGATTATATTACTTTGCTCATGTCCTGTTCTAAAATATCTGTATATTTATTTGTAAAGTGGAACCCACATCATTAGGATTTTTACTGAAAGATGAGAAAGTGATACAACTAAGACAACCTCATTGAATAATTCATGTGAGATGGTAAGGGATTGGTTCATTAATTTGTTTCATACACAAGAATATTAGGATAGTATGACACCATAAAGGGAATAATCCTGACTGTTTATAGGATTATGTGTGTTCCTCATCTGTCTTTTCCTGACATTGCTTTGATATTAGCGAGCGTCCATATCTCTGACGAAGTTGCCTCCATATCATACAAGAATATCCCCACTGCCAACGAGTGTCCATAGCCTTGACGAGTTTACTTGTAGTTCCCACACAAATTCATAGTGCTTTCAACGTCCTTTCCATTGTGATTTTACATCCACCCTTGAGGATTTGTACTATAAGTATTTATTTTTCAATTTAGGTATTTTAGGAAGAAAGGTGATACGAGAGTTGATTTGATATGCCGACCTCATTCATACCTTGTCCTTATTGGTTTTCTATAAGAATATCCTAATATGTTCTTTATATTCATGTGAAGTGGGAAAAATCTCACAAAGATGATTCAGTATACATATGTGGTCGTTAACCTTCTCTTTATTTGAAATTATTTAAGATGAATATGAGAGTGATCAAGGGGGTGAAAATGACCTGCAATTAGGAGCATAAATAGTTATTTTAAACAACCTGGGGGTTTCTCTTCAAAATAGACATGAACTAGGCATTCCCATTTAGCATGACCATCTGTTGTGTTCTGTGAATGTTGGGTAATTAATGCAAGGAAATCTTCTAACTTCTGGGCACTTGAAAATATACTCATAAAGGTAATCTTCTTACTTTTGGGCACTTGAAAAGATACTCATAAGGTAATATTACTTCGCTCTTGTCCTGATCTAAAAGTTCTGCAGATTTATATGTACCGTGGAACCCACATCATTAGGATTTTTACTGAAAGATGAGAAAGTGATACAACTAAGACGATCCCTTTGAATAATTCCTGTGAGATGGTAAGGGATTGGTTCATTAATTTATTTCATACACAAAAATATTAGGAGAGTAAGACACCACAAAGGGAGTAATCCTGAGTGTTTATAGGCCGATGTGTGTTCCTCGTCTCTCTTTTCCCGGCATTGCTTTGATATAATTGGGTGTCCATAGCCCTGATGAAGTTGCATCGATATCATAAAAGCATATCCTTGCTTCTAGAAAACATCTATATCCATGACAGGTTTACTTGTACTTCCCACACAAATTCATAGTGCTTTCAACATCCTTGCCATTGTGCTTTTACATTCACCCTTAAGGATTTGTACTATAAGTATTTCTTTTTCAATTTAGGTATTTTAGGAAGTAGGGTGATACGAGAGTTTCTTTGATATGTCGACCTCATTCAGTACCTTGTCCTTATTGGTTTTCTCTGAGAAGATCCTGATATATTCTTTATATTCATGTGAAGTGGGAAAAATCTCACAAATATTATTCAAAATACATATGTGGTCGTTAACCTTCTCTTTCTTTGAAATTATTCAAGCTGAATATGAGAGTGATCACACATGTGAAAATGACTTGCAATTAGGAGCATAAATAGTTATTTTCAACAACCTAGGGGTTTCTCTTTAAAATAAATATGAACATGACATTCCTATTTAGCATGACCATCTGTTGTGTTCTGTGAATGTTGGGTAATTAACACAAGGTAATCTTCTCACTTCTGGGCACTTGAAAAGCTACTCATAAAGGAACTAGGATTTGAACTGTTATAAAATCCCAATTTCCTATTAGAGACTGAGCATGGACAATCATGAATAATCAACAAAGACTTTATTGTGAAAGAAAAAGTAAATTATTCCAGAAAATGAAAGAAAACTGTAAAATTTTTATTCTAAAAGGATTTGCAAAACTAAAAAATAAATGCAAATAACAAAGAAACCTAATATGTACAGGCTACATCACCAAGGGTGATTAGGAGATGCATCTTTTAATAAATTTACCATTGATAGGGAGCTCCTCCATGTCTCCCTCAAATGTTTTCATTTTGAAAGTTCCTAACCCAATGTTCTCATGGATTTGATATGGGCCTAGCTACAATTTCTGGAATTTAGTGTGATTTCCTTTCATTTCATTGGACTTGTCCCATTTAAGAACCAAATCACCTTCCTAAAAATATTTATTTCCCACAAAGATTTTGTCAAACCTCCTTTTGATCAATTCTTGATGTTGTATCAATTTATTTTTAGATATCTCTCTTTCTTATTCCAATTTAAGGAGCATGTTTAATCTTTGTTGCATTGTCAGACATTCTTTGTCTTGGAAAGATTGAGCTAATTATAGATAGGGAAAGAAAGTATGAGTGGGTAAGAAAACTTCCTGTCCATATATCATAAAGAAAGGATATTTTCCTAGGGAAGCTTTGGGTGTTACTTTGTTATCCCACAAGGTGTTAGGAAGGGCCAGATGTCAATTCCTTTGGTGTTCTATCACAATCTTCTTCATAATTTTTATCAAGTTCTTATTTGTGCATCTAGCTATCCCATTAATTAGATGAATATTCAATCTTGATATTATTTTCAAGTGAAAATTCAGTCAATTTCAATGAAGATAAATATTTGGCATTGTCAAATACTAAATATTCTAGAACACCAAATTTGGTTACAATACAAGATTCAATGAAAGATATTACCTGATTTTCGTTTACCACCTTGAGAGGAATTATTTAAATCCATCTAGTGAAATAATATGTTGCAGTTAGTATGTACTTGTGCAACTAGGAAGATTTAGGATCAATCTCTCCTATCACATCTAAAACCCATTATTGGAATGGGTGTTCGATTGAAAATGGTTGCAGAGGAAAGGCAAGTTTATTTTCTCTTCCAGTTGACTTATGAAATTCTTGTCATATCCTAACATATGCATGTGAATAGCTGAATAATGTGGGCTAATAATAAATTTCTCTGAATATTTTGTGTGTTGTGGTGTCCTGTCCACAATGTCCTCCAGCTAGACCATCATGTAGTTCAGATATAAATTTTCCTACATCATATTTTTCCAATCATCTGAGGAAAACACCATCGTATTTTTTCCTAAATAATATCCCTTGGGCAAGGTGGTATTGAGCTGACTTGATCCTAAGAGCTCTTTTATTTTTAGGTTCCATGTATTGTGGGGTTGTGCAATGAGTCAAATAATACTTCATCTCTACCATGGATCAATGTTGACATGGATATAGAAAAATTATTTCTCTAACAAATTTTGATCTTCATAGAGTTCATCTTGATCATTTTTATTCCCTGTGGATTCAATTGCTAGATTGCAGAGGTCTTGTCCCTTAACAATCTTTGAAAATATTATATCTAAGTCATATTCTTGCAAAGCCATCATCTAATTGGCTCTTTTGTCTCCCAAATCCTTCTGCACCAAGATATTTCTCACAACAAAATGGGGTACTATCACTTTGGTCTTGGATTTGAGTAGATATGGTTTGAAGTGTTTGACTACTTTAAAAAATGCATAGGCTTATTTGTCTACTTCTAGATAATCAAGTTCTACTCCTTGCATCCTAGAAATCATAAAATCAATTGGGAATTCACTACCTTCATCATATTTTTGGGTGAGGACTGTTGTAAATGAAATATCTGAGGCAAAGGTATAAAGTATGAAATCCTTGCAAAAATTTGGGCTCATCAATGTTGGAGCCTTAGCTATATCTTCCTTGATATTTATGAATGACTCCTTCCCTTTGGGTCCCTATTTATAATCGATATTCTTCTTTATCATATCCTAAAGAGGTTTGACAATTTCTTCAAAACTTGGAACAAACCTTCTTACAAAATTTATTTTCCCAAGCAATGATCACATGGATTTTTTACTGCGGGGAAATGGAATTTTTGAAACAACTTTGTTTCTTTCAGGTTCTATCACTATCCCCTCTTTAGACACAAAAAATACCAATAGTTTTCCTTCATTGACTGCAAATATAGATATCTTTGGATTCAATTAAATGCCATACCTTTCGCATCTGTTGAATATTTTTCTTAAGTGGGATACAAGGTCCCTTTTGTCCTTAGAAAATATAGTAACATCATCAAGATATACCACCACACAGTTACCAATTATTCATCTGAATGAAATGTCCATGGCTCTTTAAAAATCCCCCCCTGCATTGATTAGTCAGAATGACATTTTATTATAGGCATAAGTTCCCCATTTTGGCCAGAAGGAATTTTTCAATTGGTCATCACGGGAAACCAACACCTGATTATAACTAGAGAAACCATATAATAATGAGAGAATTTCAAAACCAGAGACACATTGCAAAATTTTTTCTATGGGCAGTATAGGATAATTGTCCTTTTTTAAAGCCTTATTCACGTTTATGAAATCAACACACAGTATAATGTCCCCATTATTTTTCCTTATAGGTACTAAATTACATATTAGCTATCCATTGGGTGTGACCGAATGGAAAAATTATCCTTGCTGCCAATAGCTTGTTCAGTTCAACCTTGACACGAGGTTCTAAGTTTTGATGCATCTTTCTTAACTTTTGCTAAAAAGGATTTGTTTGAGGCTTCATGGGGATGATATATTGAATGAGTTTGGTATCGTATGTCTTGAGATAATCATATGTCCAAACAAAGATGTGTTTTTATTCCTTGAATAACTTGAAGGCTTTGTTTTCAGCTGGGGAACAATTTTTTCCAAGGTTGACATTTTGTGGCATACTGCTCATTCCAATATTTATTACTTCAAACTGCATGGTTGAGTTGTTTGTTTTGCAGTTTTTCACTTTCTTGATCTTGTCTTGGAGATAATAAAGCTTTTCAAGACTTATAACATTTTTGGGGATTTTTTTCATTTACTCCCCACTACTTGACTTACTGAGTCGAGAGAATCAAAATTCACATCCTGATCATGTTGGCCTTCCTCTATGATAGAATCTTTGAAATTATCTTCAAGATGCATAAAACTTATGATCTATTAGTCATCATCAAAGCCTCTCCAATTTGTTATGTTGTCAGGAACTTAAGGCATGTACAATAATTCCATAGAAAAAGTATCATGCATCATTCCTTATGATGGAATCAATTTAGATGCAACATTATCCAACAAATCCACATCATAATTTAATGAACATGGAACAAGATTGATGTTAAATGCATCAAATTTCTTGATGAGGTCCCATACCTCATGCTGGTAATGTTTAAGGTGACTGGAAAGGAAATGGATAGTGTTTCTTACTTTTCTGATCACAATTTATGAATAATCAAATACCTTTATCTTCCTCACCTTCATGTCTACTACGCTCTTTAGTCCTTGTATGAGAGCTTCATATTCAACAATGTTGTTAGTGCACTCAAATTCAAGTCTACATGCGATTAAAGTTCTCTTGCCACTAGGGTATTTTTGTATGTAGTCAACACCTGTACCTTCAAGAGACATGGATCCATCAAAGAATAGATTCCACATGTTAGTATCACCTTTAGATTTGGTTATGAACTCGTGATTTGTTTTATATTCTTATTATTTTGGGTTAGTATAATTAAAATACACATCAAATTTACTTCTAGAAACTATGTTAGTCTATACATCAGAGATAATGTCAATCCTATCTACTATATCACAGTTAAGCTCAACAATATGAGTGCAATGAAGGATTTCAGATTGTGTGAATGAATCTGCATGAGGAGATATTTCAATAGTGTGATTCCCAAAGAAAGAATTATAACTATAGTTCCCTAAAATTGAATGATTGAAAATTATGGGCTCATTAGGATCATTTAAATCTATCACCACATGTTTCATGTATCGCTCTTTGTCTACCTTGTTTTGTCTTGGTTTCCCATTGTAAGGAAACCATAAGTGTGACTAGTCAATATCAAAGTATCCATTCAACATAACAAACTAGTCCTTGGTCAAGAGAAAACCATAAGTATAAGGGATGTCAACTATTATGATGTCAATAGTATAGTGCACTTTTGTATTGGATTCCAATCTTATCAAAACATTCTTTAACTCCCCTATGACCTTGACACTTGATTTTTCTAACTGTATAATTTGGATATCAAATTCCTCAGGTTTGGAATTGAGTTTTTCACACACTTTAAGGGGCATAACATTTGAAGAGTCTCTTTAATCCACCATGTAGTTACGAACATTTCTATTGAATATTTCAAAGGTTAGCAAAAAGGGTGGAGTGTTAGACTTTGGTCTTTTCCCAATGAGAGATGCATTAACAATTGATTGTTTCTTTGGTGCTATATTTTCAATAGTTTGACCAACTTTACCTTTCCCTTTACTCCACCCCCACATTAGCTTATTTGTTATTATTAGAAGTAGTTCCCTGAAGACTTTTAATGAAATTGTCTTGGGTCGGGGTAACTTCATAAGCTCATACTAATAAATATTAGCCTTTGTTCTTTTTAAATCTCCCAAAAAATCATAATCCAGTTTAGATGGAGGGGTAGAATATCCAGTTGGTTTGTCATTAAAGGGTGTCTTCTGTGTATTATATGTTGTGTTTGTAGCCTCAGAGGTTGAAGGACATATTGAGGATGATTCCTTAATTTCACTTCTGGTAGTTACAACATTTTGGGACATGTATTTCTTCAACATATTCCTCTTCCCTTCTTCCAACCCAAAATAAATATCCCAAAAAGAATTAACCTCTTTTTCATTAGGTCCATCAGTCTCTTGGGACTAATATTGATGTTTTGTTTCCTCCTCCTCTTCTTCTTTAGATTCATTAGGAGTATCACTTTCCCATGCCTTGAAGGCTTGTATAAAATATTCTACATTTATGCCTTCTGAAGGAGGGGTTGTTTTAGTGGTATGGGAGTGCTCTTCTTGGGAGGAAACATGATGAATTTTTTAGGTTGGAAATACTCTCTCTAGTATTATTCTTCATGTCAATGATTTCATTGGATATTTTCTTGACAAATCTCTATAGTTATTCCATGTCTATGGAGTCTTGATATTTCTTATCATCAACGGGTTTGGTCACAATGGTCTTGGTTTTGATACCAGTTTTATCCTTTGAGGTATCAACTCTAGGGTTTTCTTTAAGACTAAGCATGTCCTTTTTAACCTTAATGGATTATTCAAAGGTAGCTTCCGAAGTATTCTTCTCATCCATTTTAAAAAACATGGCCATTGAAACAAGGAGGGATGAGATGTCAAATTAAATTGAAACGTCTTTAGTAGGTTTGGAAGTTGGGGGATTTTGTTGCTTAATGTGAGAAACCTTTGATTGAAATATTTGATCTTTTTTTTGCTTCCATTTTAATCCTTGAAAGGTCAAGCACTAAAGTTGTTTTGGTTTTGTCTTCATTGATTTTTTCAATAAAAGTAGTTTCAAAAGCATTCCAACTAGTGATTGAAATTTGAGCTAAAGAGAGGTACAAGGTTGAAGCTTTGTTCTCAAACATATAAGGAAATAGTATGCAAACAACATCCTCATGTTTCAAACTCATTAACTTGACAACACGCATACATTTTTAATGTGATCTTAAACATAGTCTTTCTTATCAGAGTTTAATTTAGGCAGGAACTTCTTAGGCTACTTAGTCATGTCATGGACCACCCCAGACACTGTGAAAAAATCAGGGACGAACCATGGTTGGTTATTTGGTTTATTGGAATTTGGTTGGTTAGAACTAACTCTGAACATTGGTTGAGGGTTTACAAGGATCCCTCCTTCTCCTTCGGGTTTTTCATTGGGTTGGCCTCTAGGTATTTTGGGTGGTGATTTGAGAGGAATGAGAGGTTGTCCTAGAAAGTATTTATTTATCTAATTCAGAGTCTGGGGATTTTGGGACTCCTCATAAGACTTATGATAGCATATAACTAGGTGTTTTGATGCTTAGACTTCCTTCGTGGGTTCTAGGAATTTCAAAGGTTGACTCTTCCCACATGGGATTCCTATATCCCTTGGGTACTGAAAAATCAATTGGTGGTTGCCTAGTTTTCCTAATCCACTGGTGAGTTAGTACATGTTCATGAGTTTTTTTATTACTCATTCAAGCTCAACATTTGACAGTGTTTGAGATGTTGGAGATAAGGGTTCAATCATAGGAAAATCTTGTTGAGTGGAGACTTGAGTAGGGATATTCCCAGTGATCCGAAAATCCTTAGATACCACTTGTTCCTTTAAAATATACATATTAGCATCTAACTTGATTCATAATTAATTCTTGATCATATTGAGGTGATTTGTAAAAAAAATATGTTTTTCTCCTTATCCAAAAACTCATAAAATGACGATTAATTTTAAGATTATTGAGATGACACAACATAAAATAAAAGAACTCAAATTATACAATATTTATGGCACATATTACTTTATCTTCAAGTCCTCTTATATAGTAATATTGTTCTTCATCATCTCAAAATTTCAAATTACATTACAACATGGACTTAAAAAAAACTAATTTTACGGACTCTCTATAATTCCATTGTTCAAGATAAAAAAAGGACTTTTCCAATGAATTCCTTGCGAAATTATGAGAAATTTGAGTATAAAGTAGGCCATATTATTAACTGGCTCAGTTTTACCCTCTTTACATGCCAAACGATGCATTATGGCACTCATTAATGGAAATATGGACTAAGAAATTTATAAATGACCTCTTAGCACAAAAATAACATCACCATTGAATTCCTCTCGGGAAAATGAGAAAAATGAGTATAAAGTTGCCTATGTGCAGTCAATATACCTCATGACACACATATAGAGACACACCACATTAGGCTTCTCTTTTGTCATGCAAAATAATGTATCTATATAGTACCTTGGCCTTGGGATCCGTGCACACCTCAGACTCTGTGCCAACATTGGGATGTTTGTATTCGATCTTGGGATCCACACCCATTAAATAGGTCATGGGTCTGACCGAGCTACGTCCTTTGTGTTAACCACGGCATCAACTTAAATGCAATTTTGTCGGAACCTCCGTAACATAAAGTTCCAATGGTGCAATGGTTAAGTGGTTTGAATATTGTATAGTGGGTTGCGAGGTCAAACCCCATAGACCACACTATATATAGTGTTTTTTTGTAACAATGAATTATATAGTTTGAACCATATTATATATAGTATGGTTGTTGACATATGTGATGGCATGTAGTTTAATTCCCTTTGTGAATCTTGGCACACAGTTATATTAAAAAGAATATGACATGGGTTGAGGGCTTAAGACCTCCACCCTTTTGTCGCCATTCAAACCTTTGATCAAACTTAAATACAAATGAGACCATAGTAATGTTAAGTCCTATGTGTGTGGTGTATTGGTAGTGGATACTTGTGTAAGGTTTATGGGAGGTCGCGGGTTCAAACCCCACTGACTCCCATATAATTTTGATATACATAAACCATAATTGGCCAATGGGAAGCTGCCACATGGAAGCCTCTCATTGGGATATCATTGTCACTTATCAACCTGTGATTTTTCCACATAACCTGTATGATTTTCCAAGTCACTTACCTAGTCAGTGTACGATCGTGCCACATGTCACCCTTGTAGTGGTGACATGTGTCACCCTTTTGGACCTCTTTGACTTTGATTTTTAACTTGGTTTGACTTGAACTTTGACCAGCCATAAATTTTGCATATGAACTCTATTTAAGGCAATTTTTGTGTAGTTGGAGAGCTATCACTAAGTTCTATACATTGATGGAATTTTCTAGAGCATTTGAGATGATTGAATTTTGGGATTTTATGGATCCTCCTGGACCTTTGGGAGAGTTCTATATCTTCTTGGACCTCTATGAGCATTCTTGGATCCTCCTAGATCACCCAGTGTACAAATAAGGATGAAAAACTTGTTTAGGTTTGGTTTGGTGAGAATCAATTTTCCAAGTAGTGTTTATCAACGAAATTGAATGGGTAGGATATTGCAATGTTTTAGTAGCCATTTAGTTCGATGACCCTCCTAGCACCATTTTTGTTGACATGTCAAAATGGATTGTCAATAAGGTAGGGGAGAACATATGATGGAAGGTCCCAATTAGACCTACTCTCGTTTGGGATAGTGTTTCCGACCAGTATGTTGGCCTAGTTTCCTCTCTAAAATATTTTTTAATATGAATCCGTGAACAAAATTTTCCCAGATGAATTAAAATCTAAACTAAATATATAACTAATTTTATTTAAAACTACTCTAAGCTTACTCAATATCTATCTATCCTATCCTAATCATGAGAAGGATAAATAGTACGAGCACATTGAAAGATATTATTATGAGGAAAATAAGAAGTTCATATATGAAAGTAATGGATTGCCATAATAATTAAATAGACATAGCAACAAATAATTTCATATCATACCCATGGCATCATCTCTGAACTCATAAGGAAATTCATAACAACATCAATACCAAGAACATAGTAAAGAAATAATTCGTACAAATGTGTTCAATAATATTCACATAGTAGACATGTGCACAAAGAAAAATCTTAAACACATACATTTGAATAATAAATATCCAAGGTGTCTCTTGCTCTCTTCATACATCGCTAAAAGTATTGTTCCAATATACAACATACCAAAATCCCTTTCTCTCTTGCAGTGACCTCTTTTGGGTTATTTACATTTAGTAACATTCATCATGTCAGATGACAATTCTGACTCATCGTTTCAGATCCATATTCATATTTTACATAAGTAAGAATAATTAAAATGAGGAGGATCAATTACAAAATGAAATAATCATTAGACCCTCTATAGTGTCATTCTATCCCTATATTATTTCCATAGTTCATAATCCTTCAGGATTGTATCGAGCTTGCTTAGATGCATTTTCTCCAGGTCCAACTCACCATCTCATATCTTAGTTGTCACTTCCAACTTTAAACCCTTCTTGGTCTTATTTATGAAGTCTTTGGCCAATGTGATTAGTCCCATTGGCTTCATCAAATGGTCATTTAAGATCTCTTTGGTAACTTTTGTAATCTTCTTAATAACTCCCTAGCTTAAATCTCTTATGTATTCAACTTATGCTATCCTTACTTCACTAGGGGATGCATCATTAATGGTTGATATAACCTCCATCCCAAAATCCTCCAATAAATCATCTGAAGCATTCCATAGTCTCTTATAGGCATTGGTTACTGCCTTCTAGATGCTTTTGACGTCTTCCAGGAGAGGTTTCCAATTATCAAGGAAGACCTGGTCTTTGATATTTTTTCTGGCACTATAGAGTGGAAAGTTACTTGGTGGGTTACTATATACATTTTGTCAGTCAACAATTTTGTCAAAGGAATCCTGGGCCTTCTGATATCGGTCTTTCATTTCCTCCAACTGGTCTTCTAACCTCATTTGATCATATATATTTCTTTGGATATCATTTAGTACACAAAAACATTTTGTTTGCACTGATTTTATTTCTTTATTAAAACTTCTCGCTTTACAGTTTCTAGGATGAGAGCTCATGTCTGACTTTCTTCTAGAGCCTTTTCAATTTTTTCTTTATCTTGTTCTAGCCCCATGATTTTATGTTCTAGCTATTCATTGAATTTGTTGGCTTCCACACGTTCTGTCTATAGGATGGATAACTCCTATGCATGACTGGTTTCTAGTTTCTCTATCTATTTATAATTCTCCAACTTGAGGGCATACAATTCTCTCTTGTGAAAACTGTCATCTATGTGGACATTCTTCTCGAACTCTGCATTCATTTCACCCTTCTATGCTTGCAAACCATTTTCCATTTATTCCTTGTAAAACTTTTTTTTCCGTATTATATGCTTGTCTAAACTCAACAATAATGTCATCTCTTTGTGTCCTCAAATATCCTTCCAGTTCAACCACTTTGTCCTATGAGGTGTCTAAGAAAAAAACTAGTTTATACACAAACATTCCATTTTCCCTTGCAAGTGCATTAAGGGAAGAAGTAGTTTGTATAGCATTGTCTTTGGGGTCTGGACCTACTCTCCACTCAATGGATCTTTTGGAAGATCCATCACTGAGATATATCTCTCCCCTCTTCCTTTTGTTTGATCTTTTATCTACCCCTTTGGTCTTTTTGATGTAGTAGTATTCACCCACTGCAATTACTGCTTGATATAATTCTAGCACTTGTGATGAAAAGGAAAATTTCCCTATTATAATGATTAGAGGAGTACATTATTGAGGGGGAATGTCAACTATTCCCACACTTGGGATTGTTGAACCATTTTTGACCTCATTCAGTGTTCTTTGCTTTTCCTTTTCTACTTCTTCTTCTGCCTTTTTTCTTGCTTCAACATCACCAACTTTCTGCTTTTCTTCTTCTTATTTCTTTTTCTTCTTCTCTACTTCAACATCCAACTTCTCTTTCTCCTCTTCAATATTTTTCTTCTGTTCTACATTTTGTTGTTCCTTTTATTCCTTTCAACCTTTATATTCTTTTATGTGGCAATTTTATGCAAGGCCTCCTCTCTCTTTTTGTTCTCGTTCAATTAGGATTTTTCTCGTCTTCATATTTCCTTTTTCCTTTGACTTCATCTTGGCCCTTTCTCTCCTCCTTTTCTATTTCTGTCTGCTTCCTTTGGTATTATTCTTCAACTTCCAAGTATTTCTAGTATCTTTTCTGAACTTTCCTCTTTTCTTCTTGTTCTTTTGCTTCTAGATTTCCTTGGTCCTTCTCTAGAAGCAATAGTAATTGTTCCTTGGTTATATTTCCTTTTTATTCTTCTTCTCTTAGAAGTTTCTCCTTAGATGGTTCATCTGTCAACATGTTTAGAACATATTTAAAGAAGAAAATCACTTTGAAGATTTCCTCTGCATATTTCACTTCATGAATGACAGGGTGAGTTAGTCCGATAGTCTTTACATGATTAATTGCTATGTATTTTGGGTCATTCCCATTATGTTCCCTTGTACATAGGCATATCTCTTATAGGGATTCAACCTCCCTTCTATCACGAGGAACATTGGATAGTGCATACCTTCCTATGTTCATAGGGAATGTGGGCCAAAGTTTCTTATTATTTCCTAAGAGGGCCAAGGTTATCCCTGTTTTGATGGTCTAGTAAGGAACCTCCTAGGCCAACAGTCTATCAGGAACATACTTTGGCAAGATATGTGGAACCTTGGAACTCCCATAGATCCTAACACAAGTATAGTACTTGCATATGTACGATTCCCCAATATTCTTCAAGGTTGTGAGGGACTTCTATGATATTCTATGTGGATGATACCCAAAAATTATGGTGTATAGGGGAGCTAGGAAATAATCACAAATGTCATATATGTATTTTGTAATGAACCAAATGTTTAAAATATCATAATAGAATGGAAGTACACATCATGTACATAATGTGAGCATGGAGAAAAAATCCAATATAGATAATTTATACAATAAATCCTTAAATAATAGGAGAACCTCCTTAAAATAACTAAATACATTCATACATCACAATTCACATGTCTACAATAATGAATACATGATCTCTATATATACCTATTCACACCTACACACGAGGCCCCTTTACTATTAGGTTGACCCTATTACATATATATTTACACATTACATGTACATTTAGCCCCATATATGCCCCCCCTTGTGGTCATATCATATACATTTAATGATATATATGCCCCCCTCGGGTCATAACATAGTACCCTCCTTCAAAAAACTTTTTCCTCAAAGCTTTGCAATTAAAGGCTTCACATGTGCAGAAACCAAGTAATATGATTTTCTTATGTTCCTACTTTATTCTTTGATTTGATGATGCTCCATCCATCCAAAATCAATTTTTTTCGGTCATAATCCTTGGTGTCTAGTTGTTGCATAATTTTCTTTCCTTTGATTCCATGTATTGTTGTTGAAACTTCTCCAATTCATAGTAGATGTTCGTCTATGATAATATCTTGTTGAATAATGGTTTTGTGATGCCTTGTTCCATGAATATTTATAATTATTCCATATTCTTCCTTGATAATTTTGATATACGCCTTTCCTGTCTTCCTTGAATTTTTTTATGATAATGAGGGTGTCGATATGGTTTCACATTTGAAGGTTTTTCTTCACTCTACACACCCATTTCATCTATCTTCTTTTCAGAGACAATGACATCCTTGATCCTCTTTGCTTGGTATTTGATTACTCTATATTTGGAGATAACACCATCATATTTGGCATGCACATCCTCTAGATGAAGTTCAACTTCTTCAAGTATCTTCTGGTGACCTTCTTGAATCTTGTCTTCTTTCTCCTTTTGAAGTTGCAATGTCACCCCATTTATCAATTCATGATGTCCTTCTTCAATTATAGATTTCATTTTTTTATTTTACCTCATCAATATTAAGGAATTCCTCAACCTTTTTGAAAATTTCCTCTTCAAGTCTTTTGGTAAATTCTTCATCTAAGATCCTTGTTTCTTCTTGATTTTGATAATTCTTCTTTTCTTATTTCAATCTCTTAACCTTGTTATCCTCATTTTCTATGGATAACTAATGATATGGTTTCTCAAGGCCCTCAGGTTGCAGACATGGAGTACCAAGAGACAAATGACTGACAACGTCCACATGCACAAATAGAGACCTCCTTCACCACCACACATCTTGGATTCGTGACGATGGCATCAACCACATCAACTTTATTTTGGAATACGTAGAGTCTTGCTTCATGAGTTAGAAGTCATGTATTGTGGTAAGTGTCAATTTAATATTTGAGACATTTGAGTATGTTTCATTTAAAGCTTCTTTTGATTCTAGAACGTCTTCTTGGAAATTATGCTCTTTTCCCTGTTTCACCTTGGTGGTTGACATTGCGCCCTAGTAAGTGGTCACCCTTAGGGGTGGGTTTTCTATTGGTATATCTCCTTGATGATTCATCATTCCATTCCCAATCATACTTACCATTTTTCACACTTTATCCCTCTTTCGTCTCCTTATCTTTTGATATTTTTGGGTGTATTGACCCAAGAAGGGATTGTACCTCATTTCATGGAAAGAAGGGGCTGAAGGCCCAAAGGTTTGTAGCTAGAAAAATATAAAATTCAATAAAAAACCTTCTAGATGCTCACCTAGGGATCTCGAGGACAATGAAATGTCTCTCATAAGAAACTAATGTGACCCATGAAAAATAACAATATAAAAATGCCAACCAAGGTAGAGTGTGTGTGGAAAACATTTTTCATGCTTAGGTAGAAGTCACACACATTGTATTCAACTTGGGGAAGCATAGTGTGACCAGGGTAGAGTTAAGGAATATAATGTTTTTAATTCTCAGGTAGAAGTCCCACCTTTTCTTCAACCTGGAAACATTTTAAATAATTAATGACATTAAATGGGATTGGAAAAAGGATGCATTGAAAACAAAGGTGCAATATATTCTCTACAAAGGCACCCATAAATGAGACAATACGAACCCTTGTATGTCATGAACCCCATGCAAAAAATTCTTACCCCCATCCACTTCATATTCTCCACATGTCTTAGAAAGGTTTCCACCTAGGAAACACTTCTTGACTTAAGGACTGATTCACCGAATAGGTTACCTTGTCAACCCTCCCATACCTAAACTTGGAAAATTGCATAGGGTCTTTGAGTACTTGTTTAATTTGATGAAGTAGTTTTTGATGTACATGCTTAGGTGTCTCTTATATTAAAAGTGATTTTACTTTCCATGATTCTTTGACTTGAGATCCTTGGAGGGTGCACTTGTCTATGCTTGCAGGACTTTATTGATGGAAGTTTTGTAGGAATAAGCCCATCTTGGGCCTTCATTGGGGAAAGAAGCCCACCGGTTGGATGCCATGGAATAGACTTTGGGGAAATACATGAGATGAACATTACCTTTGGAGGAAAAGGAATAGACCTTGGAGGACCTCACCTAACCCTTACAAGCCCAACGATTCACCTTTGAAGGCTAAAATGTCATCTTGGATGGCTTGACATCACCCCAGGGCTAGGGTTTTGGTGGTGATGGTGGTGTTTGATGGAAACTTGGCAATTTGATGAGGAAGATCCCTTGTACCTTGGAGAGAATACCCCAACACATGAAGGGAAGGCCTTTGGAATCCCAATGATTTCATCCTCAAGCTCAATGACTTGCTAAAGTGACCAAGATGTCACCCTAGAAGGGGTTGGTGTCATGTTTTAGGGTTTATTTTGTGCATTTTTAAGTTAAAATCAAATTTACTTTGTAAAGGGGAAAAATAAAGGGGGATGACCACCTTATTTTTTGGTTTACCCTAATCTTATGTGGACAAACTATTTTTGAAATCCTAGTATAAACAAAGGCTTGAATCTTTTCATTTTGACATAACTCACTCTCTCTTGAGTGTGAGACTTGGCTGAAATTTTTGCTCCTCTTGGGAAAATATTCTCTCTCTCTCTCTCTCTTGTAAAATTTTTGGATTCTTTACACTTGTCTATTGGTGAATAATTGGTGCATTATTTCTCTCGATTCTTGTTCTTACATGTGTGGTGGAATATTCTTGGTAAGGAAGATTTTATCTTGCTAATTCTTGGACTAGGTAAGGAATTTATGTATTGTGTTGTTTCTACCTTGGTTTTAAGGTTAATTTTGTTAATATCTTGGAGGAGTATATGGGCATACACCCTCCACTAAGATCTACCACTATTGTCTTGGATAATATGTTTTGCAAAGGTTGCTAGGAGGAGTAAAAGGGTTTACACCCTTGTAGATTTACCTTGCTAGGTTTTGCATTCTCTAGGGAGTAAAAGGGATTACACCTATAAATAAGTTTCAAACCCTATATATTACATAAGAGAGTCCATAACCCATTGGCAAGACACTAACCATCTTTTGAACTGGAGAAACAAATTACTTGCATTGGAATGAGTGATTTTATGAGATATTGAATTTGTTCGAAGTGGAATCAATTCTTTGCCTTAATATCTTGTTTGAACCACTAAGGCATTTTGATTGGTCAAGGATATCTTGCTGCTATTAAAAAATTAAGCTACAACCATTATGGCTGCAAAAAGCTTATTTAAATTTCTTTCTCTTACTCAGTATTCAACTGTAAAAAATTGCTAAAAAATTGCCATAGTAATCTACTAATCATCGTGCATCTTTTGGGTGGTCTACTTGTGATTTTTGGTGGTTGAATCTTGATGATGTAGAAATTGTTTTCTACAGACATAAGGATGACATAATATTTTACTGGTAACTTCATCTAGTATCCCCATTTTACCGTCAAAGTTCATGCTTAAGTATTGGAAAATTATCCACTATTTTAGTACTTCATTGTCCAATAATTATTTGACAATTTTGATGGTTAAAATGCAATAAATAGCTATTGTTATTGCTGATATATATTTATATTTATTACTGCAATATAGGACAACATGATTTTCTTGCTTGCCCACTTCATTTTTGGGCTTATATCTCAATTGTTTATCTTATCTCGGGCAGGTGTAACACTTTGGTGTAGGTACTCAAGTCTCTGGAAATCATTTACCATCATCAAGACTCATATCCAATCCTTCATACTTCTTCCATAATTGACCTAAGGGATTCCTCTCAAAATATCTTCATCCTCCATCCAAATCCCCCTAGGGTCACTCGAGATTCCCCCCTTGAGGTGATTTCATCATCTCTAAAGTGAGGGGAGTACCTATATAAGGAGACAATGGGTAGTTATTCCCATAGTTCTCTCCATCTTGTGGATTGGGTCGGGATTTTCACAATCTATAATTTGTGTGATAACAAACCTCATCCAATATTTTTTTATTATGGTTTCATAATACATGTATCTCTTCATATTTATTTTTCAATTCTTCCCTTGAATCATCCTTTTCCCACTTTTCTTTGCTACTCTTTTCTTGATTTAGGTTCTTAACCTCCTTAATGAGTGATTCATTAAGGGATTGCATGCTGATGAACTCATTTTTTTTCTTTTTAATATATTTTGTTAGCTCCTCATTATCCTTTTGCAATTTGGAGACATTTTTTTTTATTCCTTTAACTCATCTTGAATTTTATACATCTCCTCCCTTTTTGTATCTCTAATCCATTTATTTGAGAAGAGTTCTTCAAATTTTTCCCTTGTGATGTTCAATCTAGTATCATGATCAATAATCATCCACCATTTACAAACTTCACTAAACATTTTTTTTTTTCATTACATCATTTATTCCATATTTCCTTACTATCCTTAACCATTCCATATGATTGATTTCGTCTTCATATCCATTTCCATTAAAGTAAGGTATTTCCATTGATTCTTAATTGAGGTCTAACCCAAACCTCAACTTACAACCTTAATATATTAGTAATAATGATCTCAAGTAGTTATAATCCTTGTTCCAATATAATCTTCTATGTTTTCTCTTTCCAATGGATTTTGAATTAGCTCAATCAAACATCCCAATAAAAAGTAATGATAGTTTTAAGTAAACACACCTTTGAACCTTGATTTAGAGTTTGTCCTCCTGGCCGACCTTCCTTCTGATGTATTTATGAAATTTTAGCCCTTATGAGTTTGAAATTTTGGCATGTAGTACTATGATGTGTCTTCTCTATAATTCCACAGGTTTGACCAAAATTTGAGGTTCCAAATGAAAGTTATGATAACTTTCCCAAACCTTACTTATTTTTGGACTATTCTAGAGAGAAAACTTGTACATAATGCCACACGTCCAATATTTGATAAATGATTTTGAAGTTCATACCAAAAATAAAAAAGAACGTTCTCTTTTAAATTCAATAGGTCTCCTAGAATTTGGATCCTCTCTGAAGAAGATATGATTGTTTTACTCGGAACAACTCTTTGATATTAGTTATAGGACTAGTCAAAAACCCTATCTTCCACATGGTGTATCTTGGAAATTATAATGAAACATAAGCTGAAATTTGTACCACAATTACCCTGATATGTATTCTAAACAACCTCCATTTTTTTCTTTCTCAAGTGGCTCCCAAAAAAAGTTATAGAGAAAATTCCAAGATGACTTTATTGAGGAAGAAAAACCCTAGGATCGATGCTCTAAAACCAAATGTAATGAACCAAATTCTTAAAATATCACAATAGAAGAGAAGTACACACCATGTACAAAATGTGAGCATGGAGCACAACTCCAAGATAGATGAGTTATACAATAACTCCTTAAAGAATAGGAGAGCCTCCTCCAAATAACCAAATACATTCATACATCACAATTCACATGTGTACAATAATGAATACATGATCTCTATATATACCTATTCACACCTACACATGAGGCACCTTTACCATTAGGCTGACCCTATTACATATATATTTACACATTACATGTACATTTATCCCCATATATGCCCCCCATTGAGGTCATATCATATACATGTATCCCTATATATGGTGCATTTGGGTCATAACATATTTGTTATAATTGAAATCCCATAATTCTGAAGAATAAACATGTAGAGGTGGTTGGTTGGGGTCCCAGTTCCATCCAAAAGTAGGGAAATGTATAGAATAGAAAATTGCATCTATGAGGTATGCATACATGAAGAATCTAGGATTTAAAGTATGCAGAGTTTCACTGCTCCTCATAATGATGTTTGTAATTATGGAAATAAACTGTGTATGGATTTTTTGAAATGTCCAACGTTTTGAGTGGAAACTCCACCCATTTTTAGGGATCGTTGAAGCAATATTTTTATCCTTTTAGTTTTGAGAAATATTTCATACCTAGGGAGTCCTTGACTTTCTGGAAAATTTTGAAGGCCAATATGTTTTCCCAGCTGAAGGTTTGGCCCATCTTCACTACTGTGTATTCCATCGGGAATCATTCCTTATGGAACTGAGTACTCGTTTATTCACCATAAAATCGACATATCATAGTACTCAACATCCTATAAGGTTTCTTCAAGTGATGTGCATGAATCAATCATTCTCCTTTCTCGACCCATCATTCGCATTGAGCACTCAACACACCCTAAAATATTTTGTGAAATTTCTTTCTTTTGGGTACCACTTATCATTTTTTGAATCAGAGACAGTATTGTGGGATGGATGAATTTATATGTTGTTATTGAGTCTTGTTATCAATTATTTTTTTTTTGGCTTGAAGTTATTGACATATTGATATTTTTTAGTAACATGGCATGAAAGGCATAAAATGTACAAGGCTTAAACTTTGGTCGTTGATCGACAATTTCTGGTCTAGAATACAGTTCTTTAACATAGCCTATATGTTTTTGACATCGGCGAAATCCCAGATATGAATAAAAAATGCAAACAACCATAACAAATTGCCGATAAATTTTTGGAATTGGTGAACTCCAAGAGTTGAAATGATGAAACATTGACCGACACAAATCGTCGATCACTGATACATCATCAGTGTTGGAAGGATAGGACATTGTAGCCATGGATGTATGTCTAAAGGAAATCACTAATATCGAAATAACGTTTCTCATGTAGAGGTCAAAATCAACAGCCGCATGTCCTTGCCGCGTAAATAGTCCATATGACTCAGTCTTTCCCCACGTCGTCTTTTAAGGTTCCACGTGCCATATTCATACTTCCATGTCAACATTTCCACATCATCATTGTATGATGGTTTTGGTTGGCGTCAGAACTTTTGATTAAAGGTATCAACGAAACAATGTCTAAGAAAATAAAATGTCAATGATGATTCACTCATTAACTATCGACATTCTGATGGGTCACTAAACATCGGGGTTTTTAATCAAACCTTCGTCAATTTACACCGAAAATTATGGTCGATCCATGTTGTTGTTCCATTCAAAATACCTTGCTATTCTCCCAACACTGATCATACTAGTTTCTTGTAAACACAAAAATGATTGGTAATTCGATGGGACACCTCCAACTGAGATGAGACAGAATTCTGTGTTGTGATAGAAAAATTAAATTTTCACGCAACCTACACCACGATCATGCGTGACGACCAACCATTGGAATTTGAATTCACCGATGAACTACGAAAACCTGCTCCTGGGTTGCCAGCCTGCATTTCATTTAATCCTAAGCATGGTGAAGATTATGTAATAGATTGCATAGATCACATTTACACTCCCGAATTTAAGACTTGATGTGACAAGGTAAGTATTATTTCTATTTAAATTTACAAGGTCATACCCAAACTTGGTATTCTATTCACAAATCACTTACGTCTTGAAGAAAATGAATAAGCGAGAGCAAGCATCGAGGAGGTTGCAACCCAATCTCTGACTTTGATTACCAGTAAAACTAGGTTAATCTCTTGCGAGGAAGAGGTAAGCATTGTCTTTATCAGTTCTACACCTATGTTTGCATCAATAACACTTGTCATGGTTGGCTGGTAGCTTACTGTAATTTTTGTTTTCTGCAGGAAAATACCTCCAAGAAAGCCAATGACCAGACACTCACCTAGAAATCCCAAAAAGAAGGAAACATAGGTCGGCGAAGGGTCTACACCAAGCATTGCAAGAGAACCTGATTTTGTCTCAAAGACAGAATCAATTATCCACACATCCACCAAAAATGAACTTTACCAACCTTTGGCGTTCGACGACACAGAGACAAGCACTGGATCTGAAATGGTGTTCCTGCATTGGGGAGACTTGTATAGAAAAATGAGTCAGGAGGATTTCCCAGAGTTCACACCCCACATCATCTCGAATGTTAGAATATTGGATGATCAAGTGTTCCCGAACATCAGGAGATCATACCTGCACATGGTAGCTTGTTGAACCCCATTTCTTCCCTGCATCGAGATTTTAGGATGGATAATTAACCACACAGATACAATGAAATGCATGATCAACAATGCGGAGGGAGAGCGCATTGGTATTTTCCTTCCAGTTGGGGTACAAAAGTATTATAAACTCAGAGACCCAAAGGAGAGGTTAAACACATATTTCATGGTTAAATTTTATGAGTATCATGACACCAACAATATACTAGCCTCATGGTGGAGAGAAGACAAAAAATTCACAAACAGAAACACTAGATGGTATAACACAATAAATCTTAGTGATTCCTACATGTATTTAATGGCTTTGATTTGCCGATTATATGGAGAAAAGGATTGCTCAAAATTTTCAGAAGCTTGGATTCCCTTGGCATATACCATGACAATTTATGGGAGTAGTTTCAATTGGGGAGCCAATATCTCTAAGCAGATGAGTATTAATCTCCTACAGGCCCAAACACCAAAAGAAGGAGAAGTTCCAATCTTTTACATGACATCCTACTTGGTGGACGTAATTTGTGCAAGAATGTTTTTTACAGGTATGAATTTAAGTTGGCATATTGTCGAATTGCCTGTACATGTTTATTTACGTATCTTATGGGAGAATAGGTAAAAAATAACGTGTGCCATGATTTTTGATGGGTTCATATCCAAGATATACTTCATTATCTTTAGAAAGGAATTCCCTAGGCTTTCAGTGGAAACAAAGAAGATGATAGCTAAAGTTGTCCAGTGGTACTTTGAAGAGACAAGAACCTATATCAGGATGTTTGGAGCTACTGGTGCACCCCACCTACTCTCCGTTCATGTCCCAGATCGTCTCATATTGGGAGATATTTTCTACCAGACTATTTTACATGGTTATAATGATTCATTGGTAAAGGATAAGAAGAGAGCTTTCATTCCCTATGGCTTTCATATAGGATTTTATATGGTCAAAGACATTGCACCAGCAGAACAAGAAGGGTTAAATCAACTTGAGCATCAGTTTCCCATAGGAATATTTCGTAAGCATGATCCAAAGGGTTTATTTCCCCAGCACGCCTCGCAGGGATCCTCCTATTGGCCGCATTCTCATGATAGTTTTGAAGATGAAATATTTACAGAGGGCACCCAGGACTGGGAGTAGGTGCTCCATAGAAGGGCTAATCCAAATATGACCAGATTTAAAGCTATTACTATGGATGAACATGTTGAAATGATATAACAGATAGCTCAAGAAGCTCTTAGGTTAAGAGAAGAAAACAAAGCAGTAGAAGCAACACAGGCACATAAGAGGGGGATGTTTTTACCGGAAGAAGCCAAAATAGATATACAAATATTTTGAGAAGATCCCCCACTTAATCCTCTGATAGGACCCTTGAGGATTAACCCGACTGATACAAGCCACCCTGAGGAAGAGATAATTGGATAACAAAAAAATTCACTAGAGGAGACCGTCGACCAACAAAACCCCAACCCCATGTCACCACAGGCGGGATCATCGGTGACTACTATGGCTCAACAAAGGTCAGAAAGAGTATCAATTGAGACAGGTATGCCTATTTTCCTCATAGATTTAATCACCATATATGACGATGAGGAAGGTTCAGAAGCTTAACGCATAACCTTGGTACCAATTACATAAGAGGAAGATCAATGGGAAACATCTTCTCCAACTTTCGATGTTTTGATCCCAAATCCAGAGGAATGAGACCACGAGACACAAAACTCTCTGGACATTGAACGTCTCAATCAACTGGGAACATATCCTTAGAATTAGAGCTCCAAGAATGACTTGGGTGTTGGTGAAAAACAAGAAGAAATGAAGCAACTAGAAATTGACATCTCAACATCCAAACCCCAGCTAATGTCGATCCCTTGCCTACTTCCCCATCTAGGACCAAGACTCCACCATCCGACGAGCACCAATAGGAGGCCAAGTCACCAGAACATACATAATTTTCCCTTCCAAGGAACTAAGAGAACCTTCCATGGAACATCTCTATAGGACAGGAAGGCTAGGAAGTACTTTATCCTGGGGAGATCAACAGATTCTTGAACTAGTAGATGAAATCGACGATATACAAGAAGTTTATTATGACAGAAAAAGTAAAGCTATAATGAGAAGAACTACCAAGAAAAGGAGTCTAGCGCTCGACAACACACTTCTCATAACCACAAAGGAAACATTGTTTGACACAGAAAATGCTAAGATGACTGAGCTAATCAGAGTAGGTATGGATATAATAGATGTTACTTTGGACAGGGTAGGAAGGGATGAAAGGGAGGTAGCTGCCATGAAGAAAGAATTGGACCATATGTGACATCAAGCAGAATATTACCAGAATTTGACACAGGAAGTGGTACTCCTGAAGAGTGATTTCCGAGAAATGTATGCACAATTCACTAGTGAAATATCTATTCACCACTTGCATAGATGGTTTCTGTTGGGCCTCAGAAATGTCGTATTTTCATCCACCTCTTCCTTCACCATTCCTTACATTTCATGGTCCTAATAAACCTTTTATCATACCATTTCCATAATGATATTTGGGTTTCTCCTTATTATTTTCCATTGTATTAATTTTAGTATTATAAGTGAATTTGTGATTAAATATTGGAAATTAACATATTTTCATTATATATCAAAGTTGGATGAGTTTGATGGTGTGTGCAGGCATATTTGAAGATTTCAACAAAGTCAAAATTCACCACCTATCCTCAAATTCGAATTACATCTTCAAACTTGAAGATTTGAAAGATAGAATATCATGGAAGATTTGGTTGGCATATGTTATCTAAGATATGTGAGATATGTGTGGAGGATTTGAAGGGATCATATCTTGTAATAATGGGAAAGTAGTTGAGAGTGGTTGAGAGAATAGTGGATCTGTCATTATGACACTCATGTATATAAGAGAGTGTTCTCTCTTCATGAGGGGGGGGGGGATGCAATTCATAATTTAGGATTGTAATTAGGACAAGGGGATTCTTAGCTTTGATTCTTTCATGATTTGTCATTTGATTCTTGTAATATAATTTGAGATTGATTTATTGTGTGAGCTCACATATGTCTTTTGTCATTCAACTCTTCACATGTTGTATTGCTTTCCTAGATTAATTTCCTACTTTCCTAGTTAGTCTTTCAATGCTTTCCTAGATTAATTTCATTTCAACAATTTAGATTAGATTACTTCTACTTCAGTCCTGCATATATAGTGTATGTGCTTCATAAGCCTATGAACCTCGGATTGACAAATTAAATAGTTGGGCAAGTACTACAACAGAATTAAACGACAATATTTCTGCCTAACAGTTTCCAAGAAGATACCCTCACGGGGTTGGAAACTTGTAAAGACATGCAACGATGGTATGAAAAGGCACATCAATCCTTAGAATGGATAGAATACATCATCGAAGTGCAGAAGGTCCAAGATACATAAGAGCATGGAATCCAAATGTTGATGGATAGTAGCATCACCTGAATAAAGAAGGCAGTTGAACACTAGGTAAGCATGGTCCAGGAACCTCAACAGAAAATGCAGGAAAGATGGGGAGAGTGTGAGAAAAGTTGGGAGAAAATCAATCAGGAAATGACGAACATTGACCTACCAGAGTTTGGTCTACCATAGGATTTCTCTGATTTGCATGACATAGTTAAACAACATGAAGAGCAAGGCCTTGCATGGGAAGCAGAGATTTCACCGATTTCAATCATGATCCCGGGCCAAGTGAAGAAGTTCATGGAACCCCCAGATTAAATATCTTGTAGTCCTACAATGCTTAAGTGTCAAGATAATCAAGTATAAGGAATGGGCAATAGAGATAAAGGAGGTCCTCTCTGCTCTGATGGATCAACAAAGGTTCCCATATGCAAATAAATGTGAATATCTCTTCATCAAGTGGTCAGAGTACAAGAAGAACAATCCAATTCAGTAAAACCACTAGATGATCAAAATAAGAGCAAAAGAGAACATATAGATAGGATCTTCCATGTGGCATTTTCTTAACTTAACACAACTTTAGTAGCTATTTTTAGTTTAGTTATTTTTTGTTATAAATAAAGGCATCGACCTTGGCCAAGGGGTCGATGGCTTTTGGAGAGAAAGACTTTCTCTGGAATTTTGTAAGAGAGCTATTTCTGTGCAATTTATTTCAATTAAGAAGTTCTATTTAGAACCAAAGACACTTCTATCATCTAAGGCGTGAAAGTGATTGGATCGATGGTGACTATCTCTGTCTTCGGATTCAATATTTTTTTGCTGTATTGAGTAAGAGTTGTTGTATCTACTATTTAAAGTTATCTTATAATGTTGTAATAGTTCTTTTATTTTAGTTGATGAATAGAAATCGATTGTGTTAACCTATGATTGATAATAGAGCATTGAAAATTACTTTTCTTGCGCTAGCTTCCTATCACTTGTATGTTTTTATTTTCTGTAAATTGTTATCTTAGACAATGTTGAATGTCCTCTAATCAAAATGGTATTAATATTGGTTTGCATTAGTTTAGATCTTCTTCATCTATGTGCTAATGTATAAAGGTTATCGTAAAACCCAACCTTCCCCCAACATACAATTTCACTTCCCTCTGCCATTTAGATTAAGATCTATCTTTGTTTTGTTATAAATATTAAGAGAAAGAACTAAAAAGAGAACTATGTAGCTTGATAAAATACCTCACATAAAATACATATCTTTCAATCACGATTAAAGCCCATCGATAATTCCAGCGAGATCATGAATCTAGAGAACCTTACCACTTATCAAATGCTTACGAGTCTAATTGGGACTCTTAAGCAGGTTTGGTTCCTGTTGTTGAGTTAAAGGGATATCAGATCCCTCAACAATTCATTCTCCTTTCTCAGCCCATCTATGTTCATCAACCCACCATTCCTCCATCAATTCTTCAAAATCCTCGTTATCTTCTCTGAACCTCTTCATAAATGGTTAGTTCAAGGAAACTGTAGGTTTCGGGGGGTGATGCCGATGTCTTATATCCTATAGTTTTAAAGATGATATCAAAATCTTTGATTCACTTATTATTGAAGATATATATTTATCAAGGTGAGTGAGACACCATCTCGCTGCATCATTATATGGAAACAACAACAAACGTGCTTCTATAAGAGGAATACAACTTTTCATGATGTTTTGATAGACTTCCAATTCTTCATTTTCAAGTGGGAAGTCTCTAGTGTTGAAAATACTATAAATTTTGTCGTACCGGGGAAGTGATCCATCCCATTGAATAAGATGGTGTTTATAGCTAGAATTTCATCTGAACTCACAATGAGTGTTGGTACATTCACCACATATTTTTTTCCTCTTCTGTTCTACGGTCACGACATGGTGTTGTTTCGATTTTCTGCAATATTAAAAGAATCCCACATAAATTTGCTAGCTTAATACAACAACACAATTGATTCAAATTTATTCATTCACATACCTCTAGTTCTGATATTCTGTATAATTTTTGAGATTAGGTAGAAGCTACAATATGCACAACACAATTCACATAAACTTGTAGAAGACAAATCATACATTATTTAAGGTTAAAATGGTTTTATGCATTCATAATTTACCCCTAATATTTTGTAACCAATGTTAATTGGAACACATCATAATTCTATGGAGGAATGTGTTGTCATTAATTCTCTTGGAAGGACAAATCATCCTAGATTCTTGTATCAGGTGCATGGTGATCGAGAGATCAAGCATGAAAAATTTCCTCAACAGTAGTGTTAGAAGGAGTCATCGAGATGTTTCAAAGGATTCATTTCACTCATGCCCTCCGATGGGGATTCCTAAGGAATATTAATTCATGTATTGTGAATCATGCTAAGGAAGAAGTTATACATTTGTTCATGTTATTCATGTGTTACTTAGCATGCATAAAATGCTTGTCTAGTTCAACACTTCAAATTAGCCTTATCGAAGTGCACCATCGGGGAGAAAAATATGATGAAAATATAACTCCGATAGAATGCTTCCCGATAGTGCTATCGAAGAGGGTAATCAAAGAGAAGAATGGACCATGGTTAGTTCTCATTCCGATGAGAAGGTATCCCGAGAAGGTATTTATACCTCGAAGAACATGCTCGTATGAAAAAAACTTGTTTGCAGAAAGGTTAAAACACTTGGATACGACTAAATTAATCAACCAATTACTTTTCACCACGTAATGTTAGCAGTTATGTGTGGGACCCACTCCCACACATCCAATTCTCACCATGTAGACTAGTTCTTTGGGACCAATAATAGCTTGAAATGAAGACACATGGTAAGCGCTTTATGGCATAGTGGAGTCATTGTGTATTAGGACAAGTCCATCAGAGAGGCTCCATCATAGTCAATAATGTGCATAAGGTGTAAAAATTTCTGACAAAGAAGACTCTGATAGAATGCTTCTCGATAGTGCTATCAGAAAGGGTCCATCAGAGAGGAATTTAAAGTTTCATGTTATTTCACCCCGAGGAGAAACTTTCCGATGGAGTGATCCGATAGCCCTCAGATATAGTCATATGAGTTAAGGTTTACCTTAGGACTTGGTAGGAATTGGATATCATCCATTGAGAAAAAGGGCTAACAAACGTAGAGATAAAAATTGATAATCTCTCCAATTATCATAAGTGTTCTTGGGTTAGGCTTGGGATTGCATAAACAAAAGGATAGTTTCTTGTATCAATAGAAAATCAAGTTATTAGTGATAAAATACCTTGCTAGAATTTTGATAAGGGGTACCCACTGAAATCCTCTAGGGAAGAGAATTTTAGTGGGTAGTTGTGGGGGCACAATAGAAGGTCGAATCTTCAAAAAGGTATATAATTCCCCAAAATCCCCCCCTTGTTGGTGACCCTTGAGCAACTCCATCAAAGAAGGCCCAAGGAATGTTTTTTTGAATTGTTGACAAGAGATGATTTGGAGGTTGTGTTTGAGAATTGTGTTGCGGGAATGAATCCAACATTGCTAAGAAATTATAGGCACATCTAGAAGAAGAGGGTTCTAGGTATTCAAAGGTAGCATGGTTCCTCTCTATCTAGATTCCCTAGGAAATGATCAAAGGTATATATTTGATGTTACAATAATTTGGATCATCCATACAATATTTCAATGTTGCTTCAATCATCTCTCCTCTCCAATGAATTGATGTCCCCATCGATCTGTGAAGCTCTTCCCCAACCGATACGAAAAATGGGAAATTTATGAACATATGTAAACTAGTTTCATTGTCCTGTTTGTAGAGGGGACATTTGATTGGGTATACAAAGTTTCTTTTCTGCAATTTTTCCCATGTGGGGGCTTTGTTTAGGAGTAGGAGCCACATAATTTTTTTTTTTCCTAGAATTTTTTCTTCCATAGGGTAATTCCCCAACATGGGGGAGGGCCTACAATATTTTTTTGGATTAAAGAAGAGTAGCCATTTTTAGGGGAATACCCCCCAAATATGTTGACAGACCAAATCAAAGAGTCTTCTTGGTCTATAGGATATACCAAGCATTTTTTAAAGGAACTTACATAGTCTAGCCAAAGAGGAGCATGGATTTCTTCCAAACCAACTTCCTGCCACCCAGGACATAGAGATTGATTTGTTTATAGATATCTTTGATAAAATTGGTTTGTATAGAAGAATCCCCCTTGATTCAATATGTGAATTATCGGCTCTGGGAGGATGTGTTTTTTATTGCAACCAACCCAAGGATCCTTTCCGATGAGGATACTAGCTTTGTTGCCAAATTTCCAAAGGATCCTTGCCGATGAGGATACTAGCTTTGTTGCCAAATTTCCAAATGATCCATTTACCGATGAGGGAGAAAACATTAAATATGGATTTCTAGATTATTGAACCATTATGAGCATTTTTTTGTGGCATTTAGATCCATTCAATGATTTATTCCATGGGGAAGTATTTCTCCTTTATAAACTATGGCCATAAACCTGATCCGTCAATAATTCCCCAAACATTCTTGGTTTCTAGAGCTTGTAAAAAAAAATGTATATTTTTTAAACCCCATCCAACAAGTTTTTTTGGCACCACAAGGAATTTATACAAAGCCAACACAAAATATTTCATGTCCTCTGAACCAGAACACAAACTTTATGCAAGATAGTTGACTGATTTTTTCAAGGATACCCTTTGGTACCCATGCTAAAGTAGTCCAGTAGACTAGGATTGCTTCCATAAGTGATTTTATAAATACTACCTCCCTACTCTAGAAGGCCAACAATTACTCCAAGAGTGTAGTCATTTTTCCACTTTGGCAATCAACCAAAGCCATGCCCCTTTCCTGTAGCTATTGGCCTTTAGAGAAAATCCTAGATAGTCATGCCCGCTCCAATATTTTTAACATGTAACCCAATACCCATGTGATGTTTCGCTTCTCCTATATTGATAGTCCCCAATAATACAAGGATTACTTTTCCATATTTAATTGCATGCATGTTGCTATACAAAAGATTTGAATGATGTTATTTAACTACTCTATGTAGAACATATTTCCTTCACAAAAAATTAACATGTCATCAACAAAAAGGAGGTGAGATATTTAAAATTTGGAACTGCTATGTATACCTTTGATACAAGTAGTTGAGACCAAATTGTGGATCAGTCTATTGAGGCTCTCGACCACTAGAAGGAAGAGTAGGGGAGAGAGTGGGTAGCCTTGTATAATACAACATTCTTCCTTGAATAAGGGGGAGGTTGATTCATTGATTAACAAGGTGAAGGAAGTGGTTCTTATGCAATTTAGGATCCACCTTACAAAGGAGTGTGCAAACCCTGTATGTATAAGGAGTAGCTTGATGTAGAGCCAACTGAACTAGTCAAAAGCCTTGGATATGTCCACCTTAAAAGTGATCACCCTCTATTTTCCAGTGTGTATGGAAAGTAAACCTTCATGGGTCAGTCCAATGGATTGATGGATTTGTCTCCCCTGAAGGAGCCCAAATTATTCTAACGAGATGTTTTCTGACAGATGATCTTTCAATCTAGAGGCAATCAATTTAGAGATAATTTTGTATATGTTGTTGCAGATGGATATTGTTCTGAACTGATCAAAGGAATGTGGGTTTCCTAACTTTGGGATAAGAGAAATGAAAGTGGCATTGCAGGGTGCTAGTATCTATCTTGTTGTTCGGGAGTATTCCACCATTTTCAATATATCCTTTCCCATGAAGTCAAAACAACCCATGTATAACTCGACTATGAGACCATCTAGGCATGGGATCTTGTCATTCTAGAAGATTTTTAATCTCCTCCATAGCTCATATTTGGGTACATCTACCATCAAATTCTCATTTCCTTCTTGATCCATAAAACTAGGGAAGAGGCCTCCAACCTGGAGAATTGTATCTATGGTGGCTCTTGAATCTGATTTGAATAGGTTTTAAAAATGGGAAGATCCTTCCTCTTCTAATTCCTCAAAGGAAGAATTTTTTGTGCCATTCAGTCTATCTATGGACCACATAGTATTAGAAGCCTTTCAACCATTAGCAAAATGGTGAATTTCTTTTGTTCTTTCACCTCCCGTATGAAACCAAAGGGATATAATTTTTAAGGAACACTCCTTCTCTTTGCTCAAAATGATTTTCCTTCTGTGTCGTTCAATACTTTTAATCTCTTATTTTTATGCTTTAGTGAAAGAGGCATATACCTCCTTTTGTTGCTAATCTCTTAATTTATGTTCAATTTCCAGTAGTGTACATTTTTCCTTTTTTCTTCTTTCCTTATTCCATGTAATTGAGACTTATTTTTCCCTTTTGATATTTGAGAGGAATTGTATTGAGGGGGATTTTGGTGGGGAAGGATTAAAGGGGGATTGATTTTCCTTTATGGCCTCCAAATATGTTTGATCCTCCAACAAGCTGAAATTGAATTTCAAGGGACTAGGGTTTTTTTTAGTCCCGTGACAAGCTCCAAGATAATAGGGTTGTGGTCGGAGACCCCCCCAGATGCTACCCATTTCCAAATCTGAATATTTTCATGTAAGATATCCTAAAAGAGGAAAAACATATCTAGCCTTTTTGCGACTCTATATTCTCTCGTGCATATGTTTATGTTAAAATGTTCAATAGTACTAGGAGGGGGGTGGATCAATACTGTATACTTTTATTACTTTTTATTCTGATCTAATTTTAAAACTTTGTTAGGATTTATACTTGTAGTAAATTATACTAAAAATTTATGGATCATAATCACATACAATATTCAACACATTTACAAATATAGAGGTGGAAACCCAGATTGTGAATATCTTAAAAATATTTATAAATGAATATCAATTCCTGTAGGAATAAATGTCAATGAGGACACCAATCCTCTATAGGAACTAACCTACAAGTATATGAGGACATCAATCCTATTATGAGCACCAACTCATAAACCATGCACCAACCTGCAAATAAATGAGGACAACAATCCTCTGTAGGCACCAACCTACAAACAGATGAAGACACCAATCCTCTTGAGCACCAATTCTATGACTTCATGCACCAATCTGCAAGTAGATAAGCACACTAATCCTCTTGAGCACTGACTCAATGACTTCAGGAACCAACTTGTTAATTGAGCATTGACTCAATCATTCCTTGCTCCACCCTGCCACACTTATTTTTGCATTTGTTCACTAAACCTGTTGAGATGCATTTAGCTTATCATTTCTAATCTAAAACACTCTTTCCGAAATCTCCATAAAAAAGTTTCTTCTGTACATAGCTCTCATGACAGGATCATATCTTCTACAATGTATTCCTCTACATTCTTATTGTAAAAAAAAACTCCTTTTACCAAGACAATGCTCCTGCAAATAGTTTCAAAACATATATACAATACAGAGCTCCTTATGTTCTCCAGTTCATATTACTACAATGATCATATTCAAGAAATTGTGATATCCAAATCAAGATTCCACCATTCAACCCATCAACAAAGCTAGAATGATCATCACATCATTTGCAAAACATTCTCTTTGTATTTATGTAATGATCACATCCCTGCAAGTGCAATATCTAGAACTTAGGATAACATACTTACACCTAGGAGATGATCTTCAAGACAAAACACCATTACATAATTGTAACCATGATTTTATTAGGTCTTTGTATACCTGCATCATCTCTCTACACATCCGACTGTATTAACCCAAATCCTCTTCAATTATTCTAATTTGCTCTCCACTCTCGCACACACTAATCTCTCATCAATGTCATATATATATATATATATATATATATATATATATATATATATACACACACATTGGGTGTGGACCCAAATGGTTCTTCGAGCTGACCAGAGCATTCTCTATCATTGAAAATATTTTCACAGAGTATAATCCCCCATGGATTATTTTTCTTCGTTACTTGAGTTATCCCAATGGGAATACAACCAAGCGCATGGGACCATGGGATTTATTGTGGGGG
>ML797789.1:142652-160345 GCA_009831015.1 Picea engelmannii | reverse complement strand
ATTAAACCGCATTTTAGTTAGTCATTGTTGGCCCTCAACCAAGTTTTGAGGAAACATTGGTCGGGATTTACCACTTTTGGGACTTCAACACAGTGGTCGAAGATGGAGCGCCCGGGCGGAGATGAGACCATGGGATCTCACTTATTTTGTGGGCTTGTGGACCCAACATGGGGTTCATTAGGGTTTATGTAATGGGTTATGGGACACCGGCCCATGGGTTTACCCATGTTTAGGCCTTTTTGTAAATGTAAAAGTATAAATAAGAAGGAATGTAATGTAGAAGTAGGCGTGTGTAAGTAGCTATGTGCTAAGTCAGTAGCTAAGTACAAGAGGCAAGTAGTTCTGAGTTTCATTGTGCAACATAAAATGTATGTAAGGCTCTGTGCTTGATAGAGGAGTTGGCTCTGTGCCTTGACCTGATTTTGGGAAGGTGAATCTGGTGCGCAGTGTGCAGATCACCTATCTGGTGTGAAGCTTGGATCTATGGCTTAGTGCACAGGACCAGACAAATGTAAGAGATTGAAGAAGACTAATAAAGAAGAAGAAGTCATTGGTGGACATAGTCCCACAATGGGGTGAACCACGTAAATCTTGTGTTGATGGTTTTCTTTGTGCTATAATTCTTATGTTGTGGATTTGTTTTGTGCAATGAATGTTATGAATGATAAATAGATCTATGAATTCTTAGTGATTCGTCTATGTTGAATGTGATATATCTAACTTATGTTGTTAAGTGTGATGTATATTTTTTCATTGTTACTGCGTCGATCTGTACTTAGGGTTTGATCTGTGATGTGAATAAAAATAATGAACCAATGTGTGTTGCTCCTAAGTACTCTGCAAAGTGTTATAATCATAGATATGTGTCCCATCTTGGTTACATACACTCGAGTCCTGTAACCCCCCCTGCCTCTACCTCGGGTGAGACTGCATTTTCTTCGCAGGTGTTACCAAAAGGGTCGATAATTAGGGTTTTGTTGGTGTGTTGTTGAAATGTTGAACACTGGGTCTTTCCCTGTGCCAAAAAATGGTTCCGTTGCCAGGAACTGAAACTGTGATTGCTGGGAATTGAAAGAAAAGAGAAGATTTGTGCGTAGATCTGTTGTTGTAGTGTGCAATATTCTACTTGACTTGCAAAGCTCTGTGCTAAGAAATAAAATTGATCTAAAGAAGAGAGGTAAGATATTGAAAGAGGTGAAAGATTTATGATTTGATAAGAGTAAGATAAGTGGAAAATTTTGTTTCAAAAGCATGAATCTAGGTATGTTTGATAGATTTTGTCCTAATCCGAAAACTAGGGTACAGTTAGAATAAAGAGTTGATCTGAATGAATTTGATAAAAATAGAGAAAGATATGTTATTCCTATGCATAGAAAGAATTTTTGGACTAATAAGTGGATGCAGGAACCTATAAAGAATTGTTTCATATTGTAGTCCATCACCGTGATCCCAGTGCACAGTACAAGAGAAGTTGGGGAACATATAAGAGAAAAATAGGTTTGACACTATGCTATAATTGTAGAAGACCGAGACATCTTGCTAAGGAATTCCTTAGTGCAGGTCCTATTTGTCTTTGTTGTAAAATTGTTGGTCATGGAGTTGAGGATTTCCCAAGGATGATTGATAAAGTAGAAAAAATGAATATGAGCCAAGAGAATAAGAGCATGTTAGATAAAGAATCAGAGAAAGATCACACTATGTTAGTACAGTTAAAATAAGTAGTGGATGATCACAAGGATGTCAGTTTATCAAAGATCTTGAAAGAAAAAAAACGCATAAGTACAATAATAGGAGACTTCGACATAGACTGTGTCTTGGATGAAGAGACACAAGTGAACATTATGACAGAAAGCACTTGGGAAATGTTGGGAAAGCCTACTCTGGTACCTTCACTAGGAAGGATTGACTTGTTTAAAGGAAAGATGATAACCCTATGTGGAAGAGTTACTAAGGTACCTGTTATCGTCCATGGAACATCGACTCAAGAAGAATTTGAAGTTATTAGGTTTGTTGAGAACAACGCCCCTTTTCCTCTTTTGTTAGGAACGAATTGGATTGAGAAGGATCAGATCAGAAGGAAAGTAGAGGAAGAAGCTACATAAAAGAAAAAAACAAGAACTAAGGGATTCCATAGCTAGAAGAATAAATCAACTGATGGAAGAATGAGAATTTAAGTTGAAGCAACAAAACGAAAGAGAATTAGCTATCGAGGTTGAAAGAACGCAAGAAGGTTTGAAGGACCTATCCATGCAAGAAAGAAGAATACTCACCCTGGAGTTAATAAGAGAAGAGGCATTACCTTTGAACCCTTTAAAAGCTCATCAGCTACGCGAAGCTACTACGCTAATAAAAGATAAGAATAAGAATGGAAAGAGGAATCCAGAGACTCACATCACAGGAAAGAAGGCAAGGAAGCTCAGTAAAAAAAAATCCAATTTAGAAAAACTACAGGAAGTTCCAGAAAAGAATTCATAGGAGGTAGGATTGCAGGCTCTGAACCTTGCCAGAATAGCATAACCACGCAGAATGAGACTTCTCCCTGGCAAAGCTATATGACCATTGGAGGCGCCCCAACCATTAGAGTGACACTCCAGACTAGGAAACACATTTATGGGAGACTAGACCGTGTTTGGGACATTGAGACCCTGCCCTAACAGACTGATTTGTATTGATTGAGGCATTCCTGCCCATTGGAGGAATCTGTTACGACACTTGCTTATTTAACCCATCAGATGCTGCGTCGAAACCACTTTTTTCCACCTGTGATTATCTGAGCTAACAAAGAAGTGATTGTGTGTGTCAAAATGTGCTATCAGACCTTGCCATCTGTTGTTTACCCCGCTATCTTCTTACCTACCCCGAATTATTTGTCAACAGTGAGAATGTTGACCGAGTGCACCGAAATAGAGAAATCCATTGAAAAAGTTCTGAAAAAGTTTATGGCTGATAAAGCTATGTCTGAGGGAGTACAGGAATTATCGAATAGGGGATTGCAGGCTTCCCCCTCGACTGGACGAAATTCAGGCCGAACTAACCCTGCTACTGAGAAGCAAAGTAAGCATTGCGACGAACTAGCTAATGCGAAGCAGATCCCGTCGATCTTACCTGATTACATCCCGCCTTTGGCTGGCGTGGTTAACCACGACAATATTCCACGGGACTTCAAGTATACATTGATCACCACGTACATCCTGAAGGGGATACACATAGAAGGAATCCAGTTGGGATAGATCCTAGCATTGAAGAATAGTGATTTCAATCTTGGTGACATAAATAACTATGCGATACTCGCGCCCCACAGATATCTGATGAAGACAACTGGGAAGAAGCCTCACATCGTCTCCTAGCCTTAGATAAAGGAGCTCATGTAGTCCACGATACTCAATGTGATGAATATCCCTCACTTTGGACGACATCAGGAGGTTAACGCTTGCGTTAAACTCCTCTTGTCATGCTATCATGGAATATATTTGTGGCTCGACAGGAACATTACTATGTCTCCAACGTTGATCCACCTGATCATAGGATTGAGCATGCAGGGTCTCGACCCTCAGTAGTTCTACCTAGGGAAGGCCTCAGATTTCTCCCTGGCACAATGCATTAAGGAGGCATATGACAAAGTTGAGAAGGGAAAGCGAGGCTACAAGGTATCCTCCATCCAGGATGGCACAATGTGCCTAGCTTGTCAGCTCATAGCTGGCAAGATCATCTGAAAAAACCGCCCCATGTAGGTCACTGGGTTCATGGTGGACTTAGCAGGAAAATGTGTGGAGGGGATGCAAATGAATCTGGCGAGCTACCTCGTCAATGAGCTCGAGAAATACTATCGTGAATCGCAGGACCAAGGATTCAAGTTCCATTTTAGCTGGTTGCTGGTGTTGAACGCATTTGTCACTTGGAAAATACCAGAAGGAGAATCCTTCCCAGAGATAGAACCATCAGATTCATTGGCTGCGAGGTTCTTGACCCTATGGTACACAAATGACATGTCAAATCAGTGGTAGTTGAACGCAGTGTTCCACGCCTACTATTAGCAGCTGAAGGTTTCTATTGATTCATTCCCATGCATGAGTCCACAAACATTGCACCAGTACAGATCGGTGGCTAAGTTCCACATAGATCGACATTTCATTTATATCAGTGCACGCAGGGATGAGAGAAAGGAGCAATTACAATCTTACTATAAGCTGACCGACAAAGATATGAAGGAGATCACCAAGTAATGGTTTACAGAGTTCCTTGTACCGGTTGATGATGCAAAACTCTCTGAATTTGACATCATCGGAATCATGTCAGACAGACCTACATGAACAAGAAGAAGAAAAAGGAGGAAGTTCAAAACATATAAACTGACAAGGAGGACAACGCATTAGGAGAAAATAGACCTGAATCGCCCGCAGGAGGAGGAGGAGGGGAAGAAGGAGAAAAGCAAGGAGAAGGAAAAGTTACACCGCCGAAGGATCCCCCTACCTATTATGGAAACACAGAAGAAGAGGAAGGGTTCTCTACATAAATCCTCGGCAAGAAAGAAGACCCATGCTAGTAAGCCCCAGATGGAAGCCACCCTCACAAAAGATGATATAAGCCTAGTCCGCAAAGTGATGGAAGATGCATCTGAAGACCTATTACAGAGATATGGTGCGAAGTAGGAGGAGATGTATGTAAGAGTTGAGAAGGAACTGTAGGAAATTCAACGAGCCATTCAATTGAGCCGCGCAGTATCTACTATGCCTTCCTCGTCAGAGACTGCAGAGTTGGGTGATGCACCAGCCCAACTTCGACGACTTGCGGATGCAACAGAGGCTCGAGTTCAATGAGTCCAAGAAGAAAAGGAGCAGGCTATAGAAGCCCTGAAGAAAGAGAAAGAGGAGATATTGGAGCAACTGCGAGTTGTGCAGTACTACGTGACTGCTTATGAAAATGAGAAGGATGAGTTATGGGCGATGCTCGAGGGAGACAAAGCGCATATATAGAATGAAAAGGACCAATTGCTCGCAGAGCAGTCTGAAGTCAAGGAAGTGGTAAGAAAAGCACTTCACTCTGTGCCAGGCTCGACATAGGAGGAACACAAAGCAGTTGAGGTCCAAGTGACGAAGCTCCCTGAGGCCATCCAACAGCTTCAAGCAAGGGTAATGGAGTTGGAGCTTCAAGCAGTACCTAGCACCCCACAGGAAGTGCGCGATCAGAGGGAGGAAGCCACTATGAGTGAAGTTGGAAGGATCAAGGTCCTTGCCTTAGAATGCAAGCAACTAAGTGACAGAAGCACGCAAACCTACGAATGCCTCACAGAAGACCCAAAGATTAGGAAGTTGGAAGAACAACTATAGGAGGCGCAACAACAAGCACTGACATTAAAAGCGTAGATAAAGTCACTCACTGCGGTCGCAAGAATGAAGAGATCACAAGAACAATGTCCAGCCCAGAAACAGATTACTTCCATTCAGGGCAGAGTCATGGAGGTCACACAAAGTCTACAACCGATGTAGGAGGAATCCTACGCGATGTTTAAAGAGATCGAAGGGCAAGGAGCGCAATTGGACCAAGTAGTTGCGATAGTGGAACAACGCTTGGAAAATCCTGTTACATAGAAAATGATCCAGGAGTTCACTGAGCAGGAAGCTCAGGCGAAGCAACAAATCGAGGTAGCTCGATCCAAGCACGAGGCCTTCGAAGCAACACTGCCTAGATCTGAGTGAATCGAGACGATTCACATGTGAGTGTTGGGGGCCTATTGGCCCTCGACCAAATTTTGAGGAAACATTGTTCAGGATTGAACACTTTTGGGACTTCGACATAGTAGTTGAAGATGGAGTGTTGAGGTAGAGCTGAGATCACGAGATCTCACTTATTTTGCGTGCTTGTGGACCTAGTATGGGGTTCATTAGGGTTTATGTAATGGGTTATGGGATGTCGACCCATGGGTTTATCCATGTTTAGGCCTTTTTGTAAATGTAAAATAATAAATAAGAAGGAATGTAATGTAGAAGTAGGCATGTGTAAGTAGGTATTTTCTAAGTCAGTAGCTAAGTGCAAGAGGCAAGTAGTTCTGAGTAGCTTTTTGGAACAAAACATGTATGTAAGGCTCTGTGCTTGATAAAGGAGTTGGCTCTATGCCTTGACCTGATTTTGGGAAGGTGGATCTAGTGCACAGTGTGCATATCACCTATCCAGTGCAAATCTTGGCTCTATATCTTAGTGCACAAGAGCAGACAAATGTAATATATTGAAGAAGACTAATAAAAAAGAAGAAGGTGTTGGTGGATGTAGCCCCACATCGGGGTGAACCATGTAAATCTTGTGTTGATGGTTTGCTTTGTGCTATAATTCTTATGTTGTGTATTTGCTTAGTGCAATGAATGTTATGAATGATATATAGATCTATGAATTCTTAGTGATTCGTCAATGTTGAATGTGATAGATATGACTTATGTTGCTAAGTGCAATGTATATTTTGTCATTGTTACTGCACCAATATGAACTTAGGGTTTGATATGCGATGTGAATAAAAATAATGAACTAATGTGTGTTTCTCCTAAGTACTCTGCGAAGTGTTATAATCACAAATCTATGTCCCAGATTGGTTACATACACTTGAGTCCTGTAACCCCCCTGCCTCTACGTCGGGTGAGACTGCATCTTCTTTGCAGGTGTTGCCAAAAGGGTCGATAGTTAGGGTTTTGTTGGTGTGTTGAAACCTGTGTCTGCCCTTGTGCCAACAGTCGCCCACAATTTGAAAAGAATCATTGATCTCCTCTCCCGATGGAAGTCAATATCTTCATCATCTTATATTCTTTAATACGATTGCCAAGGTTCTTGTTGTGGCCACACAATATTTTTTTAATGGATCATCGTTGATCCATTTTGTGATCAATGGTCGATCTTCCTCCTTGCTGATATGGTTAGCAATTTTTCTATAGATGGTGGTTCCACCAAATTAGAGGCTCACTACAATTAGGGGCTCTATTGTTTATGCCTGCCATTTATTTATAAAGATCAATGATCCTGGTTCTTCCATGTCTCCACACTGCGATCCTTCCACGTGGATTTATCACCACCGTGGATCTTCTTGCCATCATTTTATTTTCATCATTCGATTCATTAATCTTTACGATTTAGACATCAAATTTCCTTGTTGGTCATAGGTTTGACCATGATTGTGTTGAAATTACTAAGGCAACTAAGAGGGGGGGGGTGAATCATTTGTTACTGTGCTTAAACAATTTTAAGTCTATTAAGCCATTTTTAATCTTTCATCAAGTGACCATCAATATTATACATAATATGAACAACATAAGTAATGAGCATCAATCACACATAAGATATATACAGAGACAGATTTTCACGAGGAAACCCATAAAGGGAGAAAACCTTTTCTTCTTCGAAATGATAGGTAGTCTTTTAAGTTCTGTACATCATCTATGTTTGAGCACCAACTCAAAGTGAGGCTACTAGCTCTGTTTTACAAGCTCCAACTTGTTGAGAGAACCAAATCTCTGGTTTATCTAGCACCGACTAGAAGGAAGAACCAACTCCCTAAGTGTTCCAGCACCGACTGGATGGAAGCACCTACTTCCATTTATACAAGCACCAACTTGTTTGAGAGCACCAACTCTCTGGTTTCTCTAGCACCCACTAGAAGGAAGCACCAACTCCCTGAGTGTTCTAGCACTGATTGGATGGAAGCACCTACTTCCACTTATACAAGCACCAACTTGCATATAGAAAACTCTGTGTTTTCCCAAGCACCACCCTAAACCCTATTTTCTAGCCACAACTAGATGGAAGCTACAACTCCCAATATTCAAGCACCAACTCAAATATCAGAGGACCATAGTCCTCCCTAGCACCACCCTACCTCCCTGATTATAAATAAATGATTGAATAACCAACAACACAGATAAATCGATTCTTACCACTTCTTCTCTGTTCTGTAAATCTGGTCTACTTCTAACTGTTCTGCAATTCTTCTCTTCCTCTGTATGTTCTGCAATTCTGCTCTGCTTCAAGTTGTTCTGCAATTCTGGTCTTGCTTCTATCTATTCCTCATTTGTTACTCATATCTGAGTTTTATCTCACACTGTGCATCCTGTAGGTCTCACACTGCACATACTGTAATTTTCCCTTTCTTACAGTTCAACTCATTTTTCATTTAGAACGACCAACCACACATGGTCACTGCATGTTTCTTTTATACACCACAACCCCTTAAGTTACCCCTCAAATCCCTAGAACAACACTTCAGCAAGTGAAACACCAACCTTCCAAGAACCATGATTTGGTTATGCTAATTGAATCATAACTGAACAATTAATCATGAAGAACAATAGTAGCCCTTTGATCAGATTTCCAAGTATCCAACACCATTGGATTACAAGCACAGGGTCTCGTGTTGATTTCGCCATTTCGCATTTCAGCATTTCTACATTTCAACATTCCTGTGGTGAAGAGTCTCGACTCTTCATGTTACGATCGATGAAAAGGAGCTTAGCTTGGTACTAGCTCCTCCCTCTCACATGACCACTGACGGTGACCACAACCTACACCAAAAAGTGTTTTTCTCATTTCGTCATTTTTCCCCTCGAGTCATCGTGACTCCAACATTATAAAATTCATGATCACAAAATCTTCGAAGTGATCGGATGGTTCACATAACCCACTGAGATGGATGGTTGACGTGATTTTGAAGTTTTTCCTTTCAGGTTTTCGAGACTCACAATAGTCCCTTTCGACATTTTGGAGTTCGACACTTCGTGATGGTGGAGTTTCTGCTTGCTATGTAAAACCCCGAAATAGAAAGTTTCGATGTGACGTAAACCTATTGATGTCACACGTGGATTGACACGTGCCAAATAGATGCCACGTGTCACTCTGATTCGTGACTTACATGTGCCTGAAATGTTGAATTAGCTTGACACTTGTCATTGCCTGATTGTGCCATGTGTCCTTAGCTGACATGGTTTGCTGATGTGGTTTTTTGATGTGTCTGTTTCAGGATTTTGAGGTTCGCTACTTCAAAGGTTAAAGTTCCTTTGATCTTTGATTTCGTGGTCTGCGAAACTCCGAAATGGAGTCTTTGACATGCTATGATCTTTCGCATTTCGCAATTTCATCATTCTTGTTGCGAGTGTCCTTGACACCTCCAACTCCCGGTATCTGAAACTCCGAAATGGAGATTAAGTCGTGGTTTTGCATTTCACGATTTTCTTGTCGTGAGTTGCTTCCTTGACTCCTCCAACTCCCGGTATCTGAAACTCCGAAATGGAGTTTACGATTTTGATATTTCCATGTGATCATTGTTGCGTTGCTGGTCTTGCCACTTTCTCTTGTTCGTCATCGTCGGGCTGAGCTTGCCATCAATGACAAACAAATACTCTACCTCCTGTCTACCTGTAATAAATATGCCAACAAATTGTGCATGCATGTAAAATCTTGTCACATCCAACTGCTCTTGAGATCTCACATAGGCATCAACATGGTAGATGATAAGAAACCTTCAAGGTGGACTACAATTTGTTAGCTATCTCAACAATTTGTAGTCTATCAACAATGAACCATATCACTTACTCAAATGGTTATTTCCTTCTATGCAGGCACTTGTTGCTTTGCATACCTATGAATTCATTAATATTTACTTGATGCACTCGACCATATCATTTTGATTCTTTGTATATCTTAATTAATAACACTTCCATGTTAGTAGATGTAATCACATTCTCATCCACAATCACATGATGTGATCATACCATTATTGTCATCGTGACAAAAACAAATTGTCATTAATGACCTTGTCAAATAATCAAATAACAAAACTCCCCCTATAGTGTTGACATCAATGACACAAACTATCCAACAATATCCCCCTTGTTATTGATGGAAACCACTGAGTAAAACACCTCTTACTCCCCCTGTGGGTATGTTGGTAATGTGACTTAGTCACGAGTCACTGTTCATTCTCTTTCTTCCCCATGTGTCACTCCATTGCATAGTTCTGTTAACTGATGTTTTACTGCATTCTCTCCTCCTTTGAAAACAATGAAAAGGACCCATTTAATCTTCTCTAATTTTCTGCAAGTCCCCCTGTCAATAAATCCCCCCCTACGAACAATGCTTCTCAGTATTGATCTTCATATATTTCTGTTTCTGCAACATCCAATCATATGCACTCACCCCATGAGCTGTTGGTTTTGTTGGGCTCTCAACAACTTTCAGTTGAACTCTTTACAGAGAAATGGGAACGAATCCCATATTTCATCGGAGATACTCAAATGTGTTTCTAGGTAGGGGTTTGGTAAACATATATTCAATTTTTTCCTTGGTAGGAACATACTCCAACTTGACAGTCTTATCATTCACCTGTTCCTTCAAAAATGATATTTGATTGGGATATGTTTTTTCTTTGAGTGCATCATTGGGTACTTGGAAATACTTATGGCACTGGTGTTGTCACATAATATAGAAATTGGATACTTGTATTCTACCTTAATGTCTTGTAGGGCTTGCTTCATACAAAGGATTTATGTACAACATGATGCTGCTGCAATGTACTCTTCTTTTGTTTTGGATAAGGAAATTGGGAACTGTTTCTTTCTTAACCATGATACTAAAAAGCTACCCAAGAAGAATGCTCCACCACTTTTGTTTTTCCTATCATCAAAACTTCCTACCCAATCTACACATTGTATGATGTTAGAGTAAAATTCTCTCCTTTTGATTACCACAGTCCAAAATCCATTTTCCCTTCAAGTATCTGGGAATTCTTTTGACTGCCATCACATGTGATTATTTTGGTGCAGATTGAAATCTTGCAATCAATCCAACAACTTGCATAACATCAGGCCTTGATTCCATTACATATAAAAGGATACCAATCATTGATCTATACATGGTGTGATCTGCCTCTGGTGATTCATCATCCTTACTCACCTTGCAACCTGTTATCATGGGAGTAATGATAGGATTACAATATTCCATCTTGATCTTGTTTAACATCTCCTTAATGTATTTTATTTGAGAAATGAATATACCTTTATTTGACTGATATATTTGCATACCTAGAAATAAGGACAACTCACCAAGCATGGGCATCTCAAATTATGTTTACATGTCCTTTGAGAACCTTTGACTCAGATCATCAGAGTCGCTTCCAAAGATGATATCATCTATATAGACCACAATGATAATCATATTTCCATTTTATTCTTTGATGTAATATTTCTTTCTATAGTTCTTCTCTTGAATCCTTGATTTTGTAGATACTTATCAAGTCTTGAGTACCGAGCTCTAGGTTCTTGCTTCAGACAATAGAGGGATTTCTTCAATTTTCACACATAGTCTTGATTTTCTGACAACTGAAATCCATTAGGTTGTTCAATGAATACTTCCTCTTCCAAATTTCCATTTAGAAAAGCAGATTTAACATCAATTTGATAGACTTTGATACTCTTGTAGCTTGTAAATGCCAGGAAGATTATAATGGCTTCTAGTCTAGCTACTGGAGCAAAAGTTTCATCAAAGTCTACCCCTTCAACTTGAGCATATCCTTTACATACATGCCTTGCCTTATTTATCACTACTTGTACATCCTCATTCAGATTGTTTCTAAAAATCCACTTGGTGCTAATTACATTCTTGTCTTTTGGTCTAGGAACTAACTCCCAAGTTTCATTTTTCTCAATTTGATCTAATTATTCATTCATAGCATTAACCTAGTTTTTATCTCTGCTAGCTTCCTTGAATTTCTTGGGTTCTATTTTAGACAGTAAAGACAGATTTGCATGTTTTGGTGATCTTATCAATTGTCTTCTTGTTTGGAAACCTTTGTTGTTTTCTCCAAGAATCATTTCTTCAGGGTGGTTCTTTTGAAAATATCTCAAGGTGTTCTTTGTGTCTTGTCTAAGAGCTTCCTCTTCTTCTTCTTTTGCATGATGTTCCTCATAGTCTTTCTCTTCTTCTCCTTCCTCTACATTATCTTCCTCATTGCCATTCTCTTCATCACTATAGCTTGTTATTTCTAGCTGGTCATTTGTTTGCATCTTGATCCTTCCAGGATTTTCATCATCCACTCTTACATTTTCACTTTCAAAATTTTTGTTTAATATCATATCTAAACATATGTAAGATTTTGTTTGAGATGAGTACCCAAGGAAAATACCTTCATCACACATGGAGTCAAACTTGCCAAGGTTTTCATCATCTCTTTTTATGTACCATTTTTCTTCCAAAAACCTTAAGGTGTTTGACATTTGTTGGTATTCCTTTCCAAAATTCATATGGATTTTTGTCACTATTATCTAATAGCTATGCTCTATTCAAAATATAGACAACTATGTAGAATGTATCCCTCCAAAATATATCTGATAGTTTAGCTTGATTTAACATAGTTCTGGCCATTTATTGTACAATCCTATTTTTCATTTCAGTTACTCCATTTTGTTGAGGAGTTCTTGTAGCTGAGAAGTGTCTTCTTATTCCATGATCTTCACATAATTTATTAAACTCATATGAGGCAAATTCTCCTCCATTATATGACCTTAGGCATTTGATCTTCAAATTTGTTTCATTTTCAACTAATTCTTTGAATGGTTTAAAATTCCCAAAGGCTTTTGATTTATGCTTGAGAAAGGCTACCCAAGTCATTCTTGTGTAATCATCAATGAACAATATGAAGTAACGATTACCTTGTAGACTTTGTGATTTGGTTGGCCCACAGAGATCAGTGTGGATGAGTCCCAATAGTGTTGATGTTGAATATTCCTTGGTTATGAATCTCACTCTTGTTTGTTTCACATATTGACAATGTTTACAAATTGGGTTTGAGGGCCTGATGATTTTTGGCATATCTCTTACTACCTGGTTGTTACCGACCTTGACTAAGTTTTCAAAGCTTAAATGTACCATTCTCTTATGCCATAACCAACTTTCATTTGTCTGTCCCACACAACATACTTCTCTTCCAAATTTATTTAGAATATATACATTTTCTGGAGTTTTGATTGTTGTTGCTACCAATCTACCAATGTATTCTTTTCTTATTATGAATTCTTGGGAGTTAAAAAGGAGTGTGTGTCCCCGGTCACATAGTTGTATGACACTTAGAAGGTAATTATTTAAATCTTCAACTAGCAGAACGTTTTCTGTTGTGGCCTTCTGACTTCCAAGGCTGACTTTACCTTTCCCAATTATATTGGAAGATTTATTATCTCCAAATGAAACACTTCCTCCCTTCTCTCTCTTTAGCATAAGAAAATTGTTTTTATCACTAGTCATATGCCTTGAGCATCCACTGTCTATGTACCAATAGATTTCTTTGTTTTGAGCATGCATTGCTAAATCAAATTCTTCCTAAGAATTCTTCTCTTGTTTCTTCCTCCATACTTTGATGGTATTATTGATAATAATTTGTTTGTCAATAGGGGCCTGCATCCAACTTTTGCAATCTTGAGATTTTTGGCCAAAATTATGGCATTTATAACATTCAATATCGTAGTTAAACAATGGAGCAAATGAATTCTTGTTTCTGTTGTCAACATGATTTTTGACTTTGTTATTCACATAATTATTTCCTGGAGCATTGTGCATGTCTCCATTTCTTCTTTGGTCATTTCTTGGATATGCTTTGTAGTCTATTGCCTAATGTCCGAAATTGTTGCATGAAATATCTTGTTTAGAACTCCTTCCTCTCTGAGTAGGGCCCATAGACATTAATCCATGTGAAACATAGGTTGAGGTCATTGGAGAGAAAAGAAGTGCCCAAGCTCGAAGGCATGGTCCACAAGTTGATCAATTTTAGGGAATATTTCATCCATCCCATCAGGAGGCCACCAGATTTTCCATAAGGGTCCAAAGACAAGATCTCCCAATCTGAAAAGGACACAAAATATTATTTCATATCTTTTTCCCAAACTATCATTGTTTCTTGTAGCATTAGGATAGATGGATTATGAATTTCTAGTAGTCTCCCGATGGCCAACTTTTTTGTGGGGTTGGCCAGCCCATGACATTTGTGGGAGAGAATGATCATTTTGTCACCTTTCCAGGGGCAGGTGCTCTAAGGGCCCCAATCATGGTTTTTTGTCTTCTTGAATGAACTTTGGAGGTCTCTTGTTTTTGCACTAAAGAGAAGAAGGATTCGTGTCCTCACTGCGAGGATTTTGGTTATGCCTCTAAAAATGTTTCGAGACCTCCCATACTACCTATCAAGTCCGAATTAAGAGGGTGGGAATGAGAGTAAATGTTGTATTTTGGGAGAGGGGCGTAGGGAAGGGAAGAAGGGATAACAAGAGAGAAAGGATATTGCGGGATCCTGGGAGGGGAGGAGGGGGAAAGGGGAGCTAAAGGTAAATAGGGGGAAAAGGGGATCAAAGGGTCGGGGTATGAGTTGGAGAGATCAGAAAGGCCAAGAAGGAAAGAGTTTCCATGGGGGTCCCTGACCAACATGAGCTCTTTGAGACCAAGAGAAGAGATAAATATTTTTGAGAAAGAAGGAATAAAGGTTCAGGGGAGGAAGGAGATTTCTTCCCCGATAGATTATCTAGTGGTGCCTCCACTGGGAATCCAATTCCATGACTATTGATCAATTGAGTTCCATTATGAGGTGATGTAGAAGAAGATGACCCATTTGGGGCCTACAATGGATTGGGCGAGACTATTGGGGTATCATCCTCGGCACTTGCAACAATCTTCCTAACCCAATATTTGCACTTCTCCTCATGAGAGGAGTCCTTTTCTAAGTTCCCATTTACATGGCAGCTATCACATCTGAAGGGAATACCCTCATAATCCAATGCTCATTGATAATGAGAACCATGGTGATGGATGGTGTTGTCTGCTAGTTTGACTAAGAGATTCAGACCAATTAAGATGCGAGCCATCCCCATATAGCCCAATTGTTGAAAGGAAAGGTATGCTTCATAATAGAAGCCTAAATCATTTCCAATTTCCCTAAACACCTCCACAGACCAAAAGATCAATGGGAGACAAGGGAGACGAACCCATACCGGGGTGTTTTCTAGCCGCTTGGAGTTAGCATAAAATTCCATTGACTATCTCTTCAGAAATAAATCTCAAGCACCATAATTCCATCTGCCAGAGAGGATTTCTGCTGCATCTACCTCAGTCCAAAAAGTCCATGCCAACCAACCTTTGGCTAGAACAAGAATTTTTGGTTCATATCCAATTACCTTAGAGAAAGTATGCGAGGTCCATTTTCAAAGGGTGTTAGCTAACAACCGCTTACAAGAAAATATCCCAACCCAACCAACACCTCCTGCTCCATTTTCAAAATCTAATGCAATTTGATTCCTTCCCCAAGTGCAAGGTTTACATTCTCGGGCTTCCTTTTGAGGTACTTTTTTTTTAATTTTCTTTCATCATCCAAGGTGCAAGGGAGAGGAACATAAGTAGAAGGGGAAGTAGATTTAGGGGCACAACCACTCATTAAATCCTTTGTTAAGAAGTTCCCAATGAAACCGAATGGGGCCTGCGAGATTCGAGAGACCTCCAGAAACAAGGGTTGAGGCCTGATCAACTTCTAGGGTATCTTCATCATGTGTTTTCATGGGGTAATCCGCATCCCATACCACTTCCACGAGTAGATTAGATTCCTCAGCAAGAGATATGACTGGTTGTGAGAATGATACTATGGAGTACTGCATGGATTGATAGATTTTATCCCTTCCATTATGGGAAGCAATGTCGGTAGAGGCAGATTGAGGGGAGGGTAGATTTCCAATTAGGTTCCTAATAATATCATGAATTATGTGTAATGAATAGTCCTCTAAAGGCTTGTTGCATAATTTTCGACCATCAAGTACCGTGGGCGATGGCATTATCGAGGTTCCTTGAAGTGGTTCTTCAAAAAAATTGAGAAGTTCCTCTTCCTCATCCATCATGTAAAGTTGCGTATGTGGAGAAGAACTCTGAAATCCATGTGTAGTTGAGTTAGACAAGACAATAGTAAACACCTCAAAAAACTCTAGGGATATCCCATAAAAACCCTAGTAGAGCACGTGGAAACCCCAATGAAGCCATAGCAGTTTGATTGAAAATTCATCTTTTCGATAATTAAAACCTATTCCATGTAAATCATAAATCTATAATATAACTTAATTTCAAAAATTTTAATTAATTATAATTCATATACAATAAAAATTGAAATTAGATTTTAGTTAAAAATGTAAATCTTTTTCTAAAACATCAAATCAAATTAAAATATTTAACAAAGTATCCTAATTTTTTATATATATTTTGTTTGTACATAACACGAGATATCACTACAAAAGTCACATCAAAATGTCAAAATTATCACACATGGGAACCATATTTCCATTTATTATCAATGTGAAGTAATAGAAGTAATATTGGCATATGACTATGGTCAATCTTTCTTTCTAAATGGGTTGGTGGGAGTGTTAATGATGAATTGCTAAGTGCTAAACTGTATTGGAAGAGTATTCATGATGAATCCAATGATTCAACAATTGAAGAGTCATCTTTTATAGTACATTACTTTTGAATCATTTGTTACAATGATGGTTAATAATCTGTTTAAAATATTATATGATATGTTTTTAGCGTATTTATAAAAAATGTGTTTACTTTATTTTATTTATTTATTTTGAAATACATATTTTATAATTTATTATTTATTTTGAAATATATATTTTATAATTTATTATTTATTTTGAAATACATATTTTATAATTTATTTTAATAAATTGAAGTTTTAATTATTTCGAAATATATATTTTATAATTTATTTATTTATTATGAAATATATATTTTATAATTATTTGAATAAATTGAAGTTTTAATTATTTTGAAAATTATATATTATAAATTATTGAAATAAATTGAAGTTTTAACTTATTCTAGGTTAAGTTTTTATCATCTAAATTAATTTTATTTGTATAATTAAAGTGTAACTTAATTGATTATTATTAGTATAATTTTTTAAACTTTATTAAAATAAAAATAAATTTATTTTTATATTTAGACAAATGGATAACATTAAAATAAGATGGTTATTATAATAATAATAATAATAATAATAATAATCTATTTTTAAGGTTCTAGACATGTTGGTGTATGAGACCCCTTTGTTTGTATTTGTTTATTTGTTTGTTGAAACTCTTTTTAATGAGAAAATGTACTAGATATTGGTGAAACTATTTGATGATGATTAACGTCCACTGAGACCGAATTGGTTTATTGGACCTTAAGAGGGTAAGTGATTACTTGTGATTCTTTAGAATTTTGTTTCTGTGCTCGAAAAGCATTAAGATAAGCTTTCCAAGATCACCATACTTTTGTTGAGTTAAGAGGTTAGGAAGGTTGGTAGTGTGATAAATATTTTGAAAATGAGATCTAATATGGGTATAGGCTGGACAATCTAAGAGAAAGTACTTTTCATCTTCAACATTCTTAGTGTCACAGAGGTGACACACTCTTTCATCCCATGGCATTTTAGGAATTGACCAACGTAGGTGACACACTCTTTCATCCCATGGCATTTTAGGAATTGACCAACGCCCAGTTTCACTATGGAGCTCGTGAGAATTTGTTCTTATCTTAGCAATGCTTATTTTTTTCTTTACACTTGACAAAACAGATAGATAATTTTGATCTTCTAGATTATGATTGATTACATCTTTATAATACCTTAATTTTATTTTTTCCTCTAACTCTTTATCACA
>ML797789.1:107846-122884 GCA_009831015.1 Picea engelmannii | reverse complement strand
CCTCCCAAACTATGGTGTGAGTGTGAATCCTTGATAATCGATCACTATGAATGAAATCTTAAGTAGACAATTGCAATGATCCAAAGTTTGTATCTTATTTAAGTAAATAATTGTGAGAAATTTCATGAGTATGTAAATTGCAGTGAACGGAAATTCATAAATTGCTATTAAGAAATAAAAAAATTCATAAATGACTACTACTAAAGTCACAATGAAAACATGGTTTTTTAATAAACATAAAGTTATGTTAAAAGTTATATTTGTAGTACAAGATTCACCAATTTACAATCAAAATCATCTCAATAGATGAAGTTAAATAATAAGAAGACGGTTAAGCATTCTACATTTTCAACTTTTTTCATTTTGTCATCACTCGAATTCGACCAAACACTTTTTGCCAAAATTGCAATTTTGGATTGATGAAATTGTTACATTTTAATAAAAAATGGACTCAACGCAATTGAATACCCCTACTACAACCATATTGTACAATGTTAACAATCAATGTCTACAATTTCATTAATCCAAAATAATTCTTAGATTTCAAATAAAAAATGTTTATTTCCCTTTCTTTTATTTTGAAAAAAAATAAAATAAATAAATCATAACACATTTAAATTACAATAATAATAAATACTTTGAAATATCATTATTAATAAAAACCCATTTTCAAATTCCAAAATCAACACATTTTACACTAAAATATTGAAAATATAACTTATACACAATAATATAACATAAAATTGAGTTCATAACCCACATCAAATCAAACAAAAGAATTTACGCCTAAAACAACTTTGAAACCCAACAAAAATAAAAAAAATCCATTTTCACAAACACAACCACATTTTTAAATAGATGCACCACTTTAACAATATATAATATATATTGTAAATAAATTATTTTTAATTTATCATCTAAATCTATGTATTAAAAGGACCTACGATTTTCTCTTAGTCACCTCATACCAATGACCATTTAAAAACACAACCACACCCTCTTTTAGTATGTAGGAATCTTATAAAGGTTGAAAAGGTTTCCTCCAAGTTTCTATAAATGTCTCCTTTAATATTGTATTCACATGAAGTACATGGCCTACCATTTAGGAGGACAAAAATAATAGTTTGACTAGTGGGATTATAAAAGTGCTTCTAAAGGAGTGGGGAGGCACTATCATGGATGAAACGCACTATTTAACAATCTTGCTTTAATTTTGAATCTTTGGATAAGTGGTTTACAAAGTTGGGTGGATGTGATAACAATCTTTGGATAAGTGATTGACAAAGTTTGGTGAATGTCATGATAACAATCTTTGGATAAGTGATAACATTTTTTTTTTATGTGGGTAATTTTGTTTGGTGTCATGTTTGGTAGGCACTTTTAACATGGAGTTGTTATTTTATAGAGTTATTTAATAATAATAATAAGAAGAATAAGAAGTTAAATTTATAATTAAGAATGTAAATAAGGTGTTTTAAAATGTAAGTGTTTATATAGTTTTTAAAATTATAATGCAAATTAATTTTATTTTTATTATAATTTATTTGTTATAGTTTTTGATACTTTGTATTAATTGTGGATATAAATTTTTAACCAAAACATTATATTAAGTTATTCGATATGATACCTATTTTTTTTTAATATTTTGTTCTTGTATAAACATAAATATCATATGCATGTTTAATGAAGTATAGGTATTATTTAAAATATAGTTGTTATTCCCCCTCGGATGGGGTGATAGGGAGGAGAATGTGTGATTAGATTGATGTTCAGGGCTCATGAACACCCATCCTTTGCTCGACCCTCTAGGTTCCACCTATCAGCCCCTCCTTGTGATTGTGCTAAAAAATAATTAATGTTAGAAGGTGCTGGAATTTTGGAGGCACACTTCTCCCCAACGCTGGTTACTCCTCATGTATTGTGTTGGATATGAATGGTTTACTCACTCATTTTAGAAATGAAGGCTCACAATAGTGGAAATTTACAGTCCCAGGATGTCACAATCAACCTTCATAACATAGTCAGCTTCCCCCCATGGCCTTGTTCTTCACTCTGTGCGAATCTACTTCTCGTTGCTCTATGCCTTCCCTGACCCTTGGTTTGTTCCCTGTCTTCTAGTGCTCTCTCTGGTTTTATTGTTGGTCCCTAATTCTCCCCTTCTGCTTGCTCTGTGTTCTGGTTCTTTCTCACGGCGAGAGGTATTTCCAATCGTCAAACCTAGGCTTGTCATGGTAGGCTCAATGCTTCGGGAGCACAATAGGATGTAGAAGAGTCAACTGAAAATTTTCGAGCCAACATACCCCCAGATAATGGAGTTGAGATAGAATTAGGTGAAGTTGAAACCATAATTCATAGGAATTTCATCCAAGACAAGGTTGTGGATGTGGACATGTGCTCCTAGGTCTTGGATACAGGTTCATCTTGCACTAGGGAAACCAAATACTTCAAAATAGTGGACTCGTACTAGCAAATGAAATCACTAATGGGTAAAGTGTTGGTGGAAAAAAATGAAGCATATCAATTGTAAATCATGTTGGTCAACCACAAACTGATATTTCTCACTAAGAAATTGGCAGGCCTAGACTTCTCTAAGCTCAACGTTGCCCAACCCCAAGTTCCTATTGCTAAAGATAACTATCTACATGTTTAACTCTCTGAATTTTAGGCTTGTTAATTTTTTTGGTTTATTAGTCATAGAGGTGGCATGACTCAGATCTCTCCTCATCCTAGATATCAGGCTATAGAGAATTCCTCTCTCAGTTTTTACTATTTTGATTTTAGTTCATGGTTTACTCTGATATGTAATTTAAGGTCATTATAAATCCTAAAATATGCAATGTGACTTAATTTCAATTCTTCTAATTCATTATAGTCCATTTATTATATTATAGTTTTTGATGTTGGATTAATTGTGGATATGGATCCTTCGCCAAAACATCATACTAGGGTATTCAACAATGTATCTACTTCCTTAAAAAAAAATTATTGTATAAACAAAGATATCATGGGCCTAAGCAAGCCACACAAGGGGTGGAATTTATGACAACTATGAACTAGGTTAAAATTTATCATATGTTGATGTTACTAAAGTAAAAAACTAGTATATATCGTCATATGTCCTTACCAATGTTTGTAAATGTGTTGTTGATTTATCAAATCATTCAAATTTATGAATGACATGTGCTCATATTGTAGGAGGCCAAAAACTATTATGCATCGATTTGGAGTGCCATTTTACTACATTGTGTTGGAAGAGTGTCGACGACAAATTCATTATTCTCCTACAAGGACTCATCCTTTGGAGAGTCACTACACTCGAAGATTATGGGGCATTATCTTCAAACCATTACAATGGTGGTTGGTAATGTATTAGAACCATAATACTATATAGTTTATATACTTCATAATAAAGTTGTCTTTGAGGTTGTGATCAAGTCTCTCGATTCTTATGTCCCCGATGATGGGTGGAGTGTCCACTCAAAACATTGGACGTTTCAAAAATCCACACATAGTTTTGATTCAGAATTTTCTCTAGCATCATTATGATTTTTTTGGTGAAGTCAGGGTAAATATTTGTTTGATAAGAAGTGCTTAGTCAAAGTTAAGTTAAATATTGTTTTTCAAGGGCCCAAAGCCACTTGATTTCTACCTTGCAGTCCTATGTTGTACATACAGATGGGGGCATGCATGATATACTACACATAGCATAATACTATGGCTATACATGGAGAATATTCATACACCTCTATCATTGTTATAGTGCATCCACATAAGTATCACATTTCTTGAGCCATTATGAAATGAAAAGTGAATGTAAGGATCAAATGAGCGATGTCTAATTAATTAGATATTGGTGAAACCCTAGCTGGAGCTAAATGCCTAGATCATCATGGATGAAGATGATGCATAGATTGTGGAATATTTTGATGACCCCACAACAAGGGTCAATGTATTTGAATATTCAAGGTCAACCTCAATGAGAGGGGATGATGTGGTTTTTCTAGTGTTGACAATGAAGGTTTTATTGGGGGCATTTCTTCAGGTGACTCCAAAACATTGGATAATGGGGTTCTTGTGGGTTGGAAGGAGAAAATTATCGAGGTTTCCAATCGAATTCTGGTTGGTCGATTTTATTTGGGGTATATGGTACTTATTGGGAAAATCGATATTAGTGGATACTACCTACAAATCTAGTGCCCATAGGTCTATTGCAAAGGTTTTAGTGTATATTGGTACCAAACCTGGTCTCATTAAAAGCCTTGATTTTTTGGTTGGTGATCTAGTATATACCCAAGTCCTGTATTACACAAATGTTCCCTTTAGATGTGCTAGATGCCATATTTCTGGCCACCTTGCTACTAATTGATCTTTCCCTTTTGTTCATCAGTTTTGGAAAAATAAGTCAAGGTTGATATCCTAGTAGAATCCAGTGCAGGAGGGTTATAAGTCTAAGGGGGTTGTTGGTGAATTGAATCTACTGGTGGTTTTATTGCAAGGAATTTTAGACAAAGATATTTCTGGGTGAAGGGTACCATCGAAGAAGTATGGGGAAAAAGGCATTGTGAATCCTCTTTCGAGGGATACTAAAGGTGTTACAATGAAGGATATTTCATCAGGGATTATGATTCAATATGGAGAAGATCCATTTCCTCCATTCCTTGAAGACGAGAAATAAAATATGATGTCTATCTAGCCCAAACACATCATGTTAAAGAATATATTGGGATAAATGGTATGTCCATTCCTAACTATGTGAATATTATTTTAAGCGCAATTATTAATTTAACTAAAAATTGGCCACTTCTAGCTAAGGTGGTTCCTAAACCCAAAAGTTGGGCATGAGGTAAAAATAGGGGGACAGGGAGTCCTTCCACCATTGTTACATTGAAGGGAAGAGGGGAGAGTTAGTATATAGTTTCCTCAAATCCAAATATGTCATTAAATCACCTTACAGGGAATGCATTGACTATTTTAGGAAGTGAAGTAATATCTCAAGAGGTCAAGTGTAAAGGTCATCATGAATTATGTTCCAAATCCTAAGATACAATTGCCATTTTTCCATTTAGGGGATTATGGTTTAACACCATAAATTAGTATGAGCCTTGTTATGTGGATTGAAAATCATATTTTCCCCATGCACAAGAGAAGGTTGTAATTGAAAGTCAACAAGGGAAACAAAGGTTGATTACTGGGGTTCTTAGAGACCAACTGCTTAAGGATGTTTTGAAATAATGAATTTCTCCTTGAATATAAGAGGATTAGGTAGTTTATCTAAAAGATTGGCCTTATATAGACTTGTAGAAGTAGAAAAGTAAGATATTCTATTATTACAAGAAACTATGGGGAGGGAATAAATTATGATAAGTAGCCTTAACAAAGTTTTGAAGGATTGGGACTTTGATTTTATTGACTCTATGGGTCTTTTGGCTAGTTTTGATTCTGGATGGAGGTCAAGTTTATGTTTAAGAATATTAATTGCTACATTTTCAAGTATGTGCATGAAATTTCATGGGAAAAGTTTGGGCATGCCCATAAATATGTTGAATGTGTACAACCCTTATGAAGGGAAATGATTCGGATTTACGAGCGGAACGAAACCAATAACAAACTGAATACAATAACATAGAGATACAGAGAAAAACAAAAAATATCCAATGAACAATAAATTCTATTGAATAAATAAAATAGGTTGAAACTGTAAAACTGTAGAACTGAAAACAACTTGCTCGAATGGTGGTAGTTATCTCCGAGAAGAGATGTGGCTGATACACACATCCGTTTGAGCATAATGATTACAATGAGGCTCCATATGCCTTTTTAACATTACTCATGAATTCCAAAACCCTAGACATCTAAAAACCTAACCCTAGGAGATGAAATGCCAAAAGTTATGTGGGCCTCGATGGGTAAGTTGGTACCTCAACTTCCCGGGGTCGTAAATTTTTCATACGACCTTCATTTTAGGCGCGTGATAGCTCATTGGAAAGGTATTTTATATAACTACACATTATCCCATCAAACTCAAACTCTATCTATAGTTTGACTGTGGCAAGCCAAACAAACACTGTTTAGGGCCCTAAAATGGCCCTGGAAGTACATACAGATGTACTAACATGAAAAATTCCAAAATAATCCAGTTGGATTAGGTGGGAGGCCACCAATATCCACTTGGTAGCTGTGTAGGGATTCAAACAACCCCAAAAGTGTAGAATCCATAATTAGAAATAATTACAAAAGAACGTGTTGAACTGAAATTGTCAAAAGGAGCCAGTTGGAATAGGTTAGTGGCCACCAATATCTACCTAGATCAATCCTCCCCCCTTAGGAAGCAATGGTCTCCATTGTGTTGAGTGCCTCCATCAAGTGAGGAAAATTCTACTTAATTTGGCCCCGGTGAGCCATTTTCCTTGGTGCAGGAGCTGCCCTGCCTTGAAAAATTGATAAAGTTGGATCCTCTGTTGGTGAGTGACCTTGACCTGTGTGTCCACTATCTGATCACTGGATGCATGTTCCATGCATTCAGGGTTGAGCTCTATTGGTTTCAACTATTCTGCAATATCTGAGGTTTCCAATAATGATGGAAAATATGGCCGAAGGAGGTCCACATTGAACATTGGGTGCAAGCCAAGGAAGGGGGGAGTGTTGAGTTCAAAATCATTGTCTCCCACAACCTTGGTGATAGTGTAAGGCCCATAGAGAAGTGGAAGGAGCTTCGGATGGGGACCTTTAAGGTGTTATTTCTGCAAATGTAACCAGACCTTGTCTCCCACCTGAAACTTGTACGATACCCGATGTTGATCATGACATTTCTTGTACTTAGCATTGGATTTCTGCAAAATTTCATGGACTTGTTGGTGGATGTGTTGAATCTGCTCAATGAATTTGGTGGCTTTGTTGGCCTCGGACTGAACATGGGAAGATTATGTTTGGGTGGTTGCAAGAGGTAGTGAAACATCAATGGGACCCAAGGGTTGGAATCCCAACCCCACCTGAAATGGGCTATGGCCGATGGAGCTATGGAGAGCCATGTTGTAGTTGTGTTGAACATAGGGAAGAATCTCATCCCATGTACACAGATTCTTAGATTTATACATGCACATGATGTGCACAATAATCCGATTGATGACCTCTATTTGGCCATCGAGTTGAGGGTGGAAGGAAGTGGATTTAATGAGCTTGGTGTCCAACAGTGACTAGAGACTCGACCAAAATGTGTTGAGGAACCTGCTATCCCATTTGAATATGATGGTATTTGGTATCCAAAAATGGACCCACACTCATTTGAACAAGATCTTGAAGTATTTTCCGATGTGATGCTCTTCTTGTAGGCTATGAGAATGGACATATTTGAAAACCGATCAGCCACAACAAATACAAAATCATTGCCTTTCTTGGTGGACGAAAGGCCAGACATGTAATCCATCAAGATGGATTCCCAAGGCCTCTCATGAGTAGGAAGAGGGGTGTATAAGCCTTGATTCTTGATGGATAGCTTGGAAATGACACAGGTAGTGCAAGATATGATATACTTGCTGACGTCCTGTCGAAGTTTTGGATAATGAAAATGTTTCTGTAGAACGACCAAATTTTTCTCAACGCCAAAATGTCCTGCCATCCGACTATAGTGAGCCTCCCAAATGAGCTTTGCACGCTCGCTTGAAAGAACAAAGAGGTGGCTCAGATGGCATAACAATTCATTATGAATGTGAAAATCAGTGACATTCGCACTTGTACCCAAGAGTTGATAGATGGTGGAAAAAGTCAGGATCTTGCTGATAAAGTTGGGGCCACTCAGATGCCTCATGCCCACTGTTACGAGGAAAATCTCTCTATGGAATGGGGTAAACCATAACATATGGAATGACACGCAGAAATCAACTATAATCCCAAGTATGCCATATAAATGAAATGCTAACAAGACAAGGCCAAGAGCCTACCTCATCTGAACATTCAATTAAGACCACCATTGAGCATGCAACTCAAAGCTTTATACCTGCAACTTGTCCTCAAAAACTAAGATACACAAGAATATGATGATAATATATAATGTTAGCATATATATTAGCATAATCCATTAACATACATGACAAATACGCCCATGGAATAATAATTCAAATATTTGCAAGATATCAATTGGACAAGAAAAGAGTATTTCTATTAAAATAATAAGCAAAAGTATATAGGTGACAAACTTTTGTAATGGAACATATCAGAACCGAGAAACTAAGTCCCTCTAGCTGGGCCTCCGCCACTTCAATCCTCCACCAAAGACAAGCTCATATAAAGGAGACAATGAGGTTCTCCATCACAAACACATAATATCTTGGGGGATGAACAATGAGTTCATACTTTCAAGGATAAAGGTATGCAGACTCAATATGAAGTGAAATTTCTCTAGAGTGTCTTTGCTCTCAAAGTTGAATTCTCCTCCCCAAGGCTTGGATATGGCCCAATTTATAACCTTCAAATGGAAATGAAGGGTCGATTCAGAGCGTTTCTAATATATAGAAGGTCAAGGATCATGGATCCCATGACATGGCATGGAAACCCAACATAATTTTTAATTTTGAGCACCAAACCCGATGTACGCGAGCTATAGTGGAGAAACCTATGTATATGATTGTTGTCTAATTGATAGGGTTAGTACATGTGGAAAATGTGTTTTTTTGGATCTGGAAGGTACAAAAGGGGACTTCAAGTCTGCATAAGGAAATGAAAGGTCGTCCAAGAAAGTTGCATGGGGTGAGGAAACATTTGTTGTAACTGATACCCCCTAATGTGTGAGATCAGAGGAATATCTACAATGGTTGAAATACATTATAAGTCCCAGAAGTGGAGTAATGGAGAATCAATTGGAAGTGCTAGTTACTCATGATAATATTACAATCCATAATGACTTTGTACACATGGCTGTCAATCTGAATTACACTGTAGATCCATGTGGAAATATACCAAATAGTTGTTCATGGCCATGAATAGGAAATACAAGAAAAACACATGTCATAGGTTATCATAGTCATGAACAAGGCCCAGTGGAATCCAGTCTCAAAATCAATCTGAAGATATCTGTATATAATGGAGTACAATTTGATCTCCTATGATCACTAAAGTCATATAGGTACCGATATGATGAAATAACACAACAGAATAAGAATGTTGCTACTGTAAGCTGGAGGTCTTCTACACTATCCATCGAAGGTGAAATTCTACATCATGTGAATAAAGGAGTTGATTTCAAACACAATGAGACTTCGTTTGATTACTGATCATTAAGGTATATCATTAACAAATGCGATACAACCTACCGATAATGAAAGTAGGTATCAAGGCACCGAGTACATTCATACAAGTGTGAATAGGGGTGTTGAGGTTGAACACTTGAAGAATCCATCGATCAGGAGACATTAATGTATTCCCAACTATTGATGGCGGGAGAACCTGCCACTGATGAATGCAAGCCTCTAGGTACGCATAGAACTCTAGGTCTCATTTCCATAATAGAATAGTTGAATTCGATGGAAGGAGACCTGTTGAAAGGAGAGAATTAGGGCATCTCTCATCAGTCAACAAAAGGTACAAAGCAATAGATTGATGATTATGAGGAGCTTGGATGAATAGGATTTTCATGAACCAACAACCCTGTGCGTCTCTCGCATGCACCAGATGCAAGTAGTGCATGAAAGAGACCCTTTGAATAGAAACCAATGAGGAAGACTTCCGAAAAAGGTGAAGAAACCACCAATAAGGCTAATGACATCCAAGATACAACACAAATCACAATGTGTGAATAAATTTATTACCGTCGTCAACGACCAATTAAGAGATGTCGACTACTAGGTTCAAGGTTACCTACCCATAATGAAAGTAGGACCAACGTGCATGGTAGGATTACAACTTCATGTGACTCTGAGACACACTGAGGGTATGGACGACATGCAATCAAGAATTCTGAGAAATTGTCGACACAAGATTATAGACTTCCTCTAAACAAGAGCATGAGACATATGGATAACTCAAGTAACATAGAATTGATGATAAAGATTCATGATGCAGGTGGTATCAACAAAATCTCCATAGGGACTGAACGAATAACCAGTCGGAGGAGTAAACTCTAAGTAACGAGCTCATGTTCCTAAAGTCATGCTAAACCCAAACTTTGGATGAAATTGGACTCAAAATTTTGTGCTCTATTCAAAGGAAACACGACTACTACCGATATGAGATAATATTTGTTTCCCGTCTGTCTTTTTTTTTTTTCATAGGCAAAGAAATGCTATGATACAAGAGAAGAAACGAGTGTCGCGAGTACGAAACTAGCACCAAACAATGGAACATACCTATGATCAATGTAAGGAAGTGCATATGGGGCATGGACACTCAGAGGAATGCTTCCTCTTAGGGTACAAGGTGTCATGATACAAAGGATATAAACAAGGCTCTCCTTGGCTAGTGATGCAAATTGAATTTGTTTTTTTTTTTTAATTATTTAGGAATTACTCCCCCCATACACTTTTCACCAGTTCCCTTAGTTGCACCAATAACCCACAATTTAATAAGTCAATAACATGTGCTTGCAAGAGTGGGATGTTACAATAGAGAAAAATATTATAAATATCCAAACTAAACTAAGGAAGGCACTTCATCCCCTCATGTGAACTGGTATGAAATTCTCTCAAGAGGAGTCAATTCTTTCTGAAATACTAGCTTTTTCTAGCCCATATTCTACAACAACAATTCCTTCCAGTGTAGATTCCCCCAAGAAGAACACATAATAATTCCTACCAACATATAATGAGGAAATTATCTCAGACTTTCCTAAAGAAACAAAGAATCCCCTAGACAAATCTTACATCTATACAGGTATTCTCACTAAGAAAAAAAACAATATATGGAGGAAGAAGACAAAGAGGAGGAAGACAATGAGGAAAGGATACCCATGAAAATTGGAAGGAAACTAGATAAATACAAGTGTGAAGAAGTATAAAATACAAAAAATATGTTAGGATTCCAAACCACTTTTAGACAAAACATTAACATCTGGATCCAAAATAATCAAGAACACTGGTGTATACACAACATCACAAGGAGGCACTCATAAACCCCAATATAAATAATGAACATTATATCTTAGAACTATATAGGATTGGATAGTTGATATAAAGAGAAATAAATGCAGTATTTAATCAAATATGAAAAACTCACCATCCTCCTTCTTTGGGAGACAAAGACGGAGGCTTCTAAAGTTGTAAAAGTTTGCTAGAAATAGTGGAACAAGTGTGATGGTTTAGCCTCAAGTTTAAGAGGAGAATCAAGTGGCCTCTATACATTATGGGATAGATCTCTTTTGTATTTGGTCTTCACATTTCAAACCCAACATTGGATTCTTACTATTTTTATCCATTGACATTCAAGGAAGTGAGTAAATCTATTCAATACATACTTGCCAATATCCTTTAAAGAAAAATAATGTTGTTGGATCTCTCTTTTGGATTTAAAATATATGAAGTAGTCTCATCACAATATAGTAGGATGGGATTTCAATGTGGTTATAAAAAATAAGGAGAATAGTGGAGAGAGTATAATCAAGGATCCAATAAAAGAAAAATGGAGGATTTGCTCTTCGAATGGGATTTAGTTGACATAAATCCAAGTAAGGGTAAATTTATCTAGTTGAATAGAAGGATCAAGCCAGGACATATTGCAGCAAGACTTGATAGATTCTTTGTGCATATCTACCTCCTTCTATAGGATAATATAATTTCCCTCCAACATAATCCCATTCACTACTTCAAATCACAAAGCCATTGTGTTGATCATGAAAGACTCCCCATAGTTTGGGCCACTTCCATTCTGGTTCAATCCCTTGTGGCTCCAAGACAAAAAGGATATGGATATAATTTCAAAGGATTGGAGAACCTATATCACAGGTTATCTCATCTTTATCTAGGAATCAAAGCTCAAGGCAATCAATATTGCTCTCAAAAGTTGGGAAAAAGTTTTTTTCTCCCCTCTAAAAATTGATTAAGAGCATATTAAGTCACAACTTATTTCTCTATAAGATAAAATAGATTTTTTTTTTTTTTTTTTAAGTAAGAAGTGAAATATATATTAAAAAAACCTTCCAGAGGCAAAAAGGGAGATCCTAGGTACAGTCATATTCTAACTATGCTGATGGAGCTACCCCAACAAAGGGGAAACCAACCCATTCAGTCACTTAGTCATCATGAGTTTTATAAATCCTACTTAGCATTAAAGTCTGAGACTATATGATCAGCAACAGAAATTGACATGTAACCTAGATGCTTGACACGTAACCTGGCCAGGTGCCTTGGAGATCCCCGGGCCAAGGTTCCTCTTCGATGATCGTTGTTCCATCCCTCCATTGCACTTCGACCTTCGCGGTGGTGTCGATGCTCGGACTGCTCCTCGTGGTGTCCTGCATCTGAGGCTCGACCACGGTCTTACTATCATTTCTTTTCTCCCCGAGCTCTTCTCCAAACTGCATCAGAACATCTTCGCTGTGGGGGGTTTCACCGGGTTCCTTCCGCTCATCCGCTTTGACGCCTCCAATGTCATCAGTTGGTCCAGGCTTGGAGGTCGCTCCTCTCGCGTCTGTAGGGACAACCTCCTGCAAAGAGGACAGGAGCTAGAGGAACAACTCAATCTTCTCATTGTTTAGCTCTAGGCGAAACTGCAAATCCTCCACCCCCCGGTGAAGTTCGAAGACTAGGCCATGGAGGATGGACAACTTGTCCTTGAGTTGCTCTCCGTGGATTGTGTCCACAGAGGGGTGATCCTTATGAGGTTGGTCGCGCGAGGGGGATGGGTTATGGGCTGCAGAGGTACCAGGAGGAGGCGAGAGATGAGGGTGGGGTGGTGCAGCCATCGACAATGAGTGAATGATGCGCAGGTCCGAGCTGAGCGACCGAGGAACGAGCGCAAGGTGATGCGTGGACGCTCTCGAGGGAGGTTGCGCAGAGGGGGGAGCCGTAGGCCGACGAGGTCTCCAGGGAGAGCCCCATCGAGGCCTCCCTCTCATCCTTGGCTTGTGGTTCGGCATGGAAGGACTGTTGCGGCAAGAGAAGGTCCAGAAGTAAAGAGGAATCTCCAGGGGGCCTCCTGCACTAGCCCGCATCGACCATGGCCTCGGGTGGGAGAGCGCCTTCTGCCACCAGCTCAAATAGTGAACCATACAATGAGCCATAACCAGGAACATCTCCATAACATTTACGTCAGAAGGGAGAGGTGTTAATGCCCGCGCGATTGACATGAGAGGTATTAAAGTCGCAGGAGGGTGGCGAGTGGGGGCACGAGCCCATCACATGGCTCTGTGCCCCGTTGGCGATCTCCACTCTCCTCCATTTGCCCCGTGTCCTCCAATAACACCCCATCCGGGGAAGATAAAATATAATTTTATCTCATATGAGTTACATCAATTATAAATTATGACTTATCAAAAACTTCACCAGGTGCCAAGGTTGAAGAAGAAATGTGGCAATTTACATTGAGAAGTCTTTGGTTGAAGTCAAGGGATAGAAACACAATATTTTTCCATCATTGAGACAAAGAAAGAATGCACAAGAATTTTTTTAAAGAAATCATTGTGGAGGATGGATCCAAAATATTTTAATTTCAATCAATTAAGGAAGAAAACAAGACTTATTTTGAAACCTTATACTTTGAGTTGGAAGGAGAAGATCCTTAGGAGACTATATCTATGTTAAGTACTATTCCAATGGCTATATATTCTAAAGACAATGTATATCTTTTAAAAATGATTGAATATCCTAAAATACCCAAAGCATTTTGGAGCTAGAATCCTGACGAGGCCCCAAGTCCTAACAACTTCACCATTCATATTTTCAAAGGGTGCTAGAGTTTGATAAAAAAATATCTAAAGTGAATGTTGCAATATGTTCATATATCATGTAGGTTGGGAGGTAATACTAATTCATCATTTCTATAAAAAATCCCATAGGAATCCAATACATATTCTTTATCTAGGTTTCAATCAATATCATTATGCAAAATTTCATATAAGATCATGACAAAGATAATGGCTCTTAGGTTAAAAATGATTTTTCCTAAAACAAATTATGAAAATAAAGGGGGCTTCATGTAGAAAAGACAGATAGTGGACAACAAATTCATGGTCTAGGAAACTATTCACTACAGAAAAGCCAATAATTATAAGGGAATGATTATAAAAATCGATATAGCCAACACTTTTGACAAGGAAAGGCGCTCCTTTTTGTTTGATGATTTATTTAAATTTGGTTTTAGTCCTTTTTTTATTAGGTGGATCTCATCATGCATCAACACCCCTTTGATTTATCCTTTGGTAAATGGGAGGCCAACCTCATTCTTTCAATAAAGTCATTGTTTTATGTAGGGTTTTCCCCTCTCCCTGCTTCTTTACATAATCATGGTAGAATATTTGAGTCAGAAGTTGGATAATGAAAGGATCTCATGAAATCTTTTGAGAATTAAAATTATTTGAGGTGACAAAATCTTGAATCACTCCCAATTCATTGATCATACCCTTCTCTTGGGAGGCACTTCCACCATCATAGTTGAGATATTTAAATTATAAGTGTTAGAGGTTCTTAGAAGCACCTATGGAGGAAAATTCAATAATCAAAAGAGACAAATTTTTGATTGCAATATCAATTATTAGATTTTGCACTCCATGTCTAGAATTATGTAGTTTCCATGCCAATAGGCATGGCCCTCCTTCAAGTATTTTGGAATCCCATTGTCTTAGTAATCCATCGACTTTTATCTTATAGTGTTCAACCATGTTATCTCCTATAGGGATCATGTAGTAGATTGCTCGAGAAATCAGAATTTGTTTTGTGGTAAGGGGGAGAATCTAATTCTAAAATTTTTCATCTAATCAATTGGAAAGTGTTCAAAGCTCCAAAGGAAAGAGGAGGCTTAGGAATCAAAGATCCATATTTCATGAATTTATCACTAGGTGTCAAACTAGATAGGAGATTAATTATGGGGAGACCATATTGGTGGAACAAAATTGTGTG
>ML797789.1:61598-107621 GCA_009831015.1 Picea engelmannii | reverse complement strand
GGATGCCTTTGTTGCTAAGGGTTTGGCTCTATCTTGATAGATCAAGTTTATCTTGGGTTTGTGATAAACCTGGGTTCAATGGGAGCTTTGCAGTGGTGATTTGTGTGTTGAAAAATAATGGTGAGCAGTTCTAAAATAAATATTGAGAAGTTTAACGGTCAAATATTTGAGCTACAAAATCTCAATAAGGAGGACCTTCTTGTATACAAAGAACAATGGATCGATGTGGATCCTAGTACACAACCTACTGGTATGTCAAAATAATATTGACAGAAGTTGGATAGAAGAGAAAGGAATATGATTCAACTCTTCCTGGGAAATTCAGTGTTACTGAATGCCTTGGGAGAAGCTACAACCAAGGAACTATGGGAAAAGTTAGGGAATTTGTATCTGTCAAATTTCCTAGTAAACAAGTTGTTTCTTCGAAACAAAATTGTATTATCTTAGGATGGAAGATGGGGATTCTGTGAAAGAGCATCTAAATGCCTTCAATGTTGTTTTTTCTTCATATGAGATATGATCGATATATTATTACAATGATGAGTGTTCCATATATAGGGAACATATGGTGACCATTCATGAAAGTATGCATCCCTTGAATAATCAATAACTATTTATTATTAACATTTACTTATTATATATGATATTTAATAATCAATAATTATATTATTAATTATTATTCTAAGAGAATGTCTTCCCGATGTTGTCCAAACATCAACACTCCCTCTTAACGAGGGAGACATTTTTCATCATGCTAGCTTTCCTTTGAAGTATACAAACTTCACCCTAGACTCATCAAACTTGTCTGTCAGTATTAAAAGACATCTCTCTCCCACCTGAACCGAGGAGAAACTCCTTCTGCGGCTCTCCCTCTGAGCCAATTAACTCTCTCTAAGATTAGGCTCACTCTGGGTCCGCATGTAATGGAATACAGAATTTTGAGTCTTTATTATTCCTTGTCAAATCACCATGACTAGGACAAAGACCACACCATGATATTTCACCACAAGTACACACCTATGAGTGAATGTCAGCATGATGCTAACTGACATGTGGAAATCACTTCAAGAACCTCGAGTCCATATCATTCCTTGTCATGATCAAGGAAGGAATACATATAGGCCCATTTACCACAATTTCACCTTTATGATAAATGTATCTTATCTCCCTTGGTCTGTAGCCTAATCTAGGAGAAGTTTTTCCCTATGATGAAAACATCAACACTCCATGTTATCTAGGGAGGTATCTTTCCATAGTAGTATACAACTAATATCCAGAGACACACAGTCTCCACCAGTGGTACACAACCACCATAGTAGCAAAAGGTTTGTCACACATGGCATTCCCATGTGGACATCTAGAGGCTACTCCCTCTAGGAACATTTAGGTTCAACTCCCCATAGTGTGCGATGTCAAGGTAAACTCCCTTGACATGTCCGCATGTGCTCTCCACAAGGGACATGTCCTCATGTGCTCTCCACAAGGGACGTTGGGCTATAATGCCAAACACAATTATCCCTTCTTGGATAAGTGTCCCACTTATCCCTTCTCGAATAAGTTTCCTCACAGATCAACTCAACTCAATTCACAGAGGATTATGATCTGGAGAATGTCTATCACACATGTCACTCCCATGTGGACTTATAGAGGCAAATCCCTCTAGAAACATTAGGGTCAACTCCCCATAGTGTGTGATGTCAGGGTCAAATCCCTTGACATGTTCTCATGTGATCTCCACATGGGACGTGTCCTCATATGCTCTCCACAAGGGACGTTGGACTATAAGCCCAAACACACTTATCCCTTCTCGGATAAGTGTCATCACAAATCAACTCAACTCAATCACAGAGGAGTACGATATGGAGAATGTCTCAGGAAGCTACCAACATCAACACTCTCTCTCAACAAGGGAGGCATTCTCTACCATGCCAAGTCATTCACATAAGTACTTGAACTTCATCCTAGTTTGGTAAGAACATCAACAACACTTGTAGGAAGGTACTACACCAATACTTCCTTCCTCGACACCATGTCTCGAAGGTAATGGTACTTGATCTCAATGTGGTTTTTTTTGTCATGAAACACTGGATTCTTTGAGATATTCACATAACTTTGGTTACCATAATGAATAATGGTGGAATGAAACACATGTTCAGATAAATCTGCAAGGATCTTGCGAAGCCACACTGCTTCATGGATTGACATACTTAATGCAATGTCATTTGAATATGTTGTGCTCAAATCCACATAATTTTGTTTCCTGCTATACCAAGAAACCATGGAAGATCCCAAAGTGAAGCAACACCCAAAGGTACTCTTTTTTTCCACTACGCTCCCTACCCAATCAGATTCAATACATTCCTTCCATATCATATCAATATTGGAAGTATATCTCAGACCATGTCCAAATGTTCCTCGCAGGTATCTCAACACATGCTTCACAACAATCTAGTATGTTTATCTCGGTTGACTCATAAACTGGCTAAGTGCACTCACTACATAGAAAATATTTGGTCTAGTGTTAACCAGATAAATCAATGATCCAATCACCTGTCTGTATAGAGTCAGATCAATTTCGTCAAAATTGGAAGAAGACACACTTAGTTTCTTCATATTCGTCACCATTGGTGTAGCCACGGGATTCAAGTTCAACATCCCAAACTTCTTCAATATCTCAACTATGTACTTCCCCTAACTCAGGAAGATCTCATCAGTTCCCTGTCACAACTCTAGTCCCAAGAAGTAGTGCATCATACCAAGGTCCTTCATCTCAAACATAGAGGCCAACCCATACTTGCATTTAGGCACAATAAGGCTCTTGTACAATTGAGGAATAAATCATCATAGTAGAGGACCAAAATCAGGGACTCACCATTAACAATATTGTAGTATAGGATGGGATTGAAAACACTTTTATTGAAGACCAAAATCATTAGGTGTCCATCGATCCTTGCATACCAGATCAAAGTGGTTGCTTGAGTCCATACAAGGCCTTCTTCAACCTGCACACATGAGACTCCTTCTCATGTATCACGAAACCATCTGGATGCACGATGTATACATATTACTCGATATCTCAATTGAGAAAGGTTGTCTTTACATCCATATGATGTACTCTCCAACCCATGGATGTTGCAGGGGAAATAATCATCCAGATAGAAGTGTATCGAGAAACATGAAAAAATGTCTCCACATAATCTATTCTCTCCACCTGATAGAATCCTCTAGCAAGAAATATCATTTTGTGCTCTTGATGCTCCCTTCAACTATGTGTTTGATCTTGTAGATCCATTTGAAAGTCACTATAGTCTTCCCCTCAGGTCTCAGAACAATATCCCACACATCAATCTTCATGATGGATTGATACTCTTCCATCATGACATCTCTCCATACTGGATGACTATTTGCCTCCTCATAATAGGAAGGCTCAAAATGAATGACATGGCTCATAGTTGTGGCATAACATGAATATCTCTTATGTATCTTTCTCACTCTAAAGGTACCATGAGTAGGTCCATATCCTTTTTCTTCCTGTAGAGTCTGACGAGCCCATGTAGGTCTCTTCTAACCTATTGCAATATCTCTAGGAACATCAACTGAAGCTATAGGATCAACGAGATCAATTGGATCAATCTCCATGTGAGATCCTCTATATATCTTAAAGGATACCTCCTCCTTAAAGGTAACATCTCTTCTCACCTCAATCTATCTCTGACCAAGGATGTAGATCCAATATGACTTCGAAGACTCATTTTACCCCACAAATGTACCCTTTCTTCTTGAAGGGTCTAGCTTGATCCCTTTCTCCTTGGGTACATGAATGTATACTAGACACCCAAATATCCTGAAGTGTCCAACTTTAGGCTTCACTCTGGTGAAGGCCTCCTCAGGCATCGCGTTCCTCAAAGTCTTATGAGGACTTCTATTCTGAACATAAACTACAGTCATGGATTCCTTTTCCCACAGAAACATAGGTAAATGTTGATCATGCTAAGTCATATTGGACCATACTTGATATATCAAGGTTCCCTCATGAAACCAATGTCTCGAGAAGATGAAAAACATCAACACTCCCTCTGGATCTGGAGGTGAATCCTCCTCTGTATCTCCTCCCTATAACACTGAAGGTATCTCTTCCTCCTTCTTTGTAGGTAACTCAATCTTTGCTCCCTCTGGATGTAGTATCGCCTCCCTCTTTGAGAATGCCTCTACATACACTGGAACTTCTGCCATGTCTGCTTCCTCAACATCTCATGGCTCTACCTGCTCCCTCTGAGTCTCATAATGTGTTTTCCTCCTCTATTGGATCTACCATAGTTTTGCTATAGTCGGTCTTGACTCCTTATATCCATGATCATTGGAATTGTCTCTGTTATCTGGCATGGTCCCATCCTAGGAGGTACATTGCTCATAGAGACTTCCTGTCTATGAGCATCATGTCTAGCAATGTCTCTCCTTGATATCATGTTGGAAGGTATTTCCCTCCATGTATTTCTCCTATGACCGTCATTATGGATCCTTATCAGATATATTACCTATGACCTTCCTAGAACAAGAAACAAGAACAACAAAAAACATCTACTAGAGGAGATAAATTTATCTTGTGCACAACTATATACAGTGAACCTCCAAATAATATGTCTTCTACTATGACCAACACACATCCATCATATACTCGATGTCATATGACTACCAACACACATCCAACATATACTCGATGTCATACGACTACCAACACACATCCATCATATACTCGATGTCATACGGCTAACCATGTTGATTTTCTCGTGTTAAATTAAACAACCACACGTTTTCACAAGTGGTAATTACTTCCAATGATATACAATATTACTTTAGTAAACACTAGAGCATCACTAAGTAACTCTGAAAATTTCAACTTCTTAGTCTCTTCCTTAGATCACTTATCCCACATGTGAGAGAGAAAAAAATATGTGTGTCTATTGTTGTGTTTTTCAAGTGTCTTTTTATAGTAATATTAGATTGATCCAAAAAAGACACATCTCTTTGAAAATTAAATTTTATTTTATTTCTTATAAATAGTTGGAGAATACCTCCACAACTACCCATATATTAATTTGGTTATAATCATGGTTATAATCCATCCACGTAGCATTTGACTTCGTTAAATTATTCCTCCATAATTCATGTGATTCATTGCATAAATATAGGTAGAAGTAAATATGCAATACATTCCTCATATTTAGGTAATTAGACATTTTTACTAGAAATTATTGCCCACCATAATTTATTGAATTCATTCTATAATTTAGGTAGGAGTAAAAAGTAAATTTATTGTACATAGATATTATAACAACCCCATAAATTTAACACTCCCAACATTTTACTCTACTCTCATTTTCCTGGGCTCTCCTGTGAAGGAGTCAAGCCCAATCTTTCTCTAATACCATGTTATTTTTTCTTCATATGAGATATGATCGATATATTATTACAATGATGAGTGTTCCATATATAGGGAACATATGGTGACCATCCATGAAAGGATGCGTCCCTTGAATAATCAATAAATATTTATTATTATCATTTACTTATTATATATGATATTTAATAAACAATAATTATATTATTAATTATTATCTAAGAGAATGTCTTCTCGATATTTTCCAAACATCAACATTCAATACCTTAATAAGTCAACTTGTATTTGTTGGTATTAATCTTTCAGAAGAAGATAAGTGTATTACTCTCTTCTATTTTTTTCCAAACTCCTCAGATAATATGGTTGTAACAATTGGTAGTACCACTCAATCTGAATTGAAGTATGATGATGCATTTCATCCTTGTTATTGAAAGAGATGAGGTGGAAGAGAATGGATAGTCAGAGCACAGACACTTTATTTGTAAGAGGTCCTCTCCAAGACAAGAATAAAAATAAGACTCTGGTGGGGGGATCTAAATCTAGAGGTAGATCTAAATATCCAGGAAAACATTTGAGAAAATGCTAGAAATGTGGTAAATATGGGCATTATAAGAAAGATTGCAGGTCGAAGAATGTTGATAAAGAAAAGGGATCTGTTGATGCATCTTCCATAGAGGGAAAAACCTCCACATAAGGAGGATATTTTTATATGGAATCTATAGGTACACATGCATATCATGGTGTATGTTTGATCGAATCAGGTGCGTCATTTCTTATGACTCCTCATAGGGAGTGATTTTTTTAATATGAAAAGTACAATGGTGGTGGTGTCTTCCTAGGAGATGACTCCAAAACCAAATTCATGGGATATGGAAGAGTTAAGTTGTTGTTGAACTATGGAAGGATTAGAACTCTTCGTGGAGTTCTACACATTCCAAATCTAGCTAGGAGCCTAATATATGTAAGTAATCTATATGATGCAAGTCTGGATACTTTATTGAGAAAGGGTGTTGGACATGGTGTTATGTTGTCATTGATTTCAACAAAGATTAATACAGATTTTATCATCCAAACAAGTATTTGGCTATACCAGTTGCAAGAATCGACAGTAAAGAAAGAATAACAATGTTGATTGTTGGATCAAAATAAGAGCACGATCGGGTGGTGAAGAACGAAGAATAATGTTGACCGTTGGATCAAAATAAGAGCTTGATCAGACTATAAAAAATGAAGAAACAATGTTGATTGTTGGATCAATATGAAATCACGATCAGATGGCTTGGATCTCTTTCTGCGAGTCCACTGAGCAACCAAAAAAAATGGCTAAGTATCATATTCTATTGGTCAAACTCATATCACTTAAAAATTTATAATTATGGTTCATGATGCAAGTAATAGAAGTTGGGTGTGCATTTTGATGACATCCAACAAGATATATGAGTCCACGAGTACGAGAGTCTGCGAACCAGAGAAAAATCACTCAATTGTTTTTTCTAAGTATAGGTTTGTCTTGGAGGCTGCAGAAGTTGGGGGTGAATTTTGATGACACCAAAAACGACATTTGAGTTCACTAGTTTGAGAGTCTACGAACTTATCACATAAAATAATTTTAAGTAAAATTCCATGTTTGAAATGAATAAGAGTCGTCCACTCAACGGTTGATCTAATCCAAATTGTAGATCTATCTAAAGCACCTATATAAACCTGGGTCATCCACTCAACACTTGATTATATCGAAACTACCAATCTCATTAAACACTAAGATAATAAATGAAAAGGAATACATTTGAGTCTGTGATTCCACGAATCCATGAACCGTCCCCTCAATGGTTGATTAAATCCAAACCGTAGATCTATCTAAAACACCTAGATAAGTCAGGGTTGTCCACTCAACACTTGATCATATCTGAACTAATGATCTAATTAACACCAAGATAATCCATGTGTGTGGTTTCTCTCGGTCATAGACTAGGGTTATATGGAAAACATGAGGCGGTGAAGGAAATGTTGGATAGGACCTAGTTATAGGGTAAGGTCACCTGGTAAAAATAAAAGTTCTTACTAGCTAAACCATAAAACAGGCCTTGTGCCTTTTTTGTTTAGATGTTAGTCACAATGTTTGGTTCTATGAAAAGGGGGCCACGAGATTAGCACCCATCCATATTGACAACATAGGAAATATACTAGAGGAACATTAAAAGGTATGAAATTTTTCTATTAAAGAACCTAGAATACGACAAAGAAGTATGAGATCAAAATAAAAGGGGGTTGATCGATCAAAGACCAAGAGATCTAATCAAACAAGGAAAACAAGGGTTCAAAACTCTGATTGAACAAGTTTTGTAAAATAATAAAAGAATAAAGTTATTATTAAAAGCACCATTATTATTAAATAAATGAAGAGGTGCAATGAGACATTATTAAAAGACACATTGGTTCAAACTTTATACCCGTTGGAAGACTATATAAACCATAAAATATTGTGGAAGGAAGATGTCTATGTAGTCTAATTTTGAAGATCAAACACAAGAAGAGTCCAAGGAAGAACGTGAAACATTCACATGAAGTGAGGGTGGAAGGGAGGATTGAAGTCCTCTAAAGGTTGAAGCCTAAAGAAAGGGAGTTGGTGCTTGAAAACAAGGGAGTTGTTGCTTCCTCAAGTTGGTGCTTGAAAAAAGGGATTTGGTGCTTCCTAGAGTTGGTGATATAAATAGGGGATTGGTGTCTCCTTGAGTTGGTTCTCAAAAGAAGAGAGATCAGTGTCTCCTACACATTGTAACTTGTGTTTTTTGTAATTGTTATATTCAATTTATGTTTTCAATACATTCTTGTTGATCAATTGTTGTGATTGATAAGTTTAATAATTAATTATTATTAAAAATATTTAAAAAGAAGCAACATTGTCATCCCCCCTCAGTATTTTCCAACATTTCAACAATTGGTATCAGAGTAGTTTCCTTTACCACACTCTAACCACTTGAAGGTAGATTCTGAGAAATCCAATGGATCAACAAGAAGGAATATCCTCCAAGAGAGCACCATTGTTCAAAGGGAATGATTATGCATTTTGGAGTATCAGGATGAAAATTTATCTAATGGCTCTTTGATGTGATGTTTGGATATTTGTGGTAAATGGTTACACTACACCAACTATTGCACCTTCAAATGATGCTGCAAAAAAACTCTACAATGATAATTCAAGGGTTGTTAATGCGATTCTAGGTGGATTAGCAAACCCCATAATTGTAAAAGTGATGCATTGTAAATTAGCAAAATAAAATTGGGACAAACTTAAAGTCATCTATTAAGGAGATCAAAAAGTTAATCAATCAAAACTTCAAACATACAAAGGGTTATTTAAGAGTCTGAAGATAAAAGAGGAAGAAATTATTGCATAATATTTTCAAAGAGTGGATGAAATAGTCAATTCAATCAGAGCATTGGGAGAAGAGATAAAAGACAATATTATTGTCCAAAAGGTGCTAAGATCATTACCAATGAGATATGATGCCAAGGTATCTACCTTAGAAGATTGAGAATACCTTGGCAACCTTACAATGGATGAACTTCATGGGATTGTTAAAGCCTATGAAATGAGAACCATACAAGAAAAATAATCAAAAAGGGAAACAACCTTAAAAGAATCAAAAGAAAAAAAGAACCATGAGCATGTGCCAAATGAAAATCACTCAAACATATCAGATGAAGAAGAGGCCAAATTTATAAGGAAACTCAAGAAACGATCTGGAATATACAAAGGGAAGTTACCCTTCAAATGCTTCAAATGTGGAAAAATTGGACACTTTGCTAACAAATGTCCCTATCCCAAACACGAGGAAAATGATGATGAAGAATATTACAACCATAAATACCATAAAAGGGATGAAACCCAATACAAAAATAAATACTACAAGAAAAAGAAAAACTTATACTCCAAAGAAGAAAGTAGTTTGTCTGACATGAGTGAAGATGAGGAGACAAAGCTTCTATTTATGGGCATAGAAAATACAAATGAAGATGAAGGGAACTCTAAAGTTGAAGGAGAAGTATAAATTGAAGAAGAACTTATTAGTCATCTTGAATAACTCAGAAAATATAAAAGAAGAATAAGTCATTAAGAGAACAACTACTAGAATATGAAGAAGTACAAAAAGCAAGAGAAAAGGAAGTTTAAAAAACCCTCAAGAAAATAGAACAAATTATTAATGATTTAAAGACTCAACTCCAAGAAGCTAAAAGAACATAATAATTCATTTTGAATCAACTCAATGAAAAGCAACAAGACTGTGAAAAGCTAGAGGCTGAAATTATCCTTCTAAAAGGGGAACTTGAGAAAGAAAAGAAGACATCAAAATTTGAAAATAGTTCAAAAATCTTGGATGGTATTCTTAACAGTCAAAGATCATAAAACAACAAGATAGGACTGAGATATGATCAAAATAATTCTAACAAAGGATCTAACTCTACATCTCAGGAATTTGAAAAAAAAATCCAAAAAGTTATGCAACTTCCTTTCAAAGCTCCTTCAATCTGAAAGAAAACAAGATAAAGAATGTTTCTAATATATAGAAATATGCAAAAGAAAATGAATTCAGATGGAATACAATTACAAGAAGAACTTCCCCCAAAAATGATCAACATATATTTCTTGGATATTTCTTCTCTTGCAATAATTGTGGGCACAAAGCAGTAAATTGTAGAGCTTATGGAAAGAACAAACATAAGATTGTTCAAATATATGGTTATAAGAACAATAAGAATAGTAATAGTAAAGAGAAAAGAAACTATAATTCATTTTCTCAACTACAAAATTACAATGTTGAATGCCACAAATGAAATAATTATGGTCACAAAGTTAGTGACTGTAGACTACCAAAGTATCCCATAAAAAATTCCAAAATTCAAGAAGAAAATCATAAGAAGACATGGAAAGAAAAACAAATAGAAGAAAAAGGAATAGAGTGTAAGGTAGCCTTATATGCTAAAGATAAAAGGAGTCAATGGTATATTGATAGTGGATGTTCAAAGCATATGACTAGATATCAGACAAATTCCTCAGTTTGAAAAGGAAGTGTTACATTTGGAGATAATTTCTTTTCCAAGATACTTGGAAAGGGAATAATCAGTCTAGGAAATAATAAATCTAAAGCCAAAAATGTGACATTAGTTGAAAATTTGAAGCCTAATCTCGTGAGTGTGAGCCAAACATGTGATCAAGGACACATAATTATATTTAAATCTAAAAAATTTGAAATTAGAAAAGAAGACTCAGGAAAATTATTGGTTGTTGAACCAAGAACACCAAGCAATGTTTATATCTTAAACATAGAAGATGAATAAAAATGTTGCATGAGCCAAATAAACAAAATTTGGATATGGAACAAAAGAATGGGACATATATAGGTTTTAACAATTAAATAAAAGTCAATAAAAAGGAAGCTATGAGAAATATGTCAAAGATTATTAAACCTTGAAACCTTGTCTGTAGGCACTGCCAACATGAAAAGCGGACAAGAGTAAGATTCAAGACGAAAGAATATTCTACATCAAAACCATTGGAACTTGTTCACACTGACTTCTGTGGGCCAACAAGAACTAAAATCATACAAGGTGAACATTAATTCATTCTATTCATAGATGACTATACAAGGATGAGTTGGGTATCCTTTATCAAAGAGAAATAATAATCTTTCAACAAATCCAAGGCTTTCAAAGCACATGTTTAAAATGAGACTGATCTCAAAATCAAGTGCTTAAGATCAGACAATGGAGGGGAATTTACCTCAGATGAGTTCAATAAGTTTCATGAAAATAATGGAATTAAAAGACATTTTCAACTCCAAGAAATCCTAAAAAAAATGGAGTTGTTGAAAGGAAAAATAGAACTATCCAAGAACCATCCAGAACTATGTTAAATGAATCCAACCTTCTAGATATCTATTGGAGAGAAGCAGTATACACAACAATATACATACTTAGCAAAGCTCAACTTAGTGTTAACCATGACAAGACACCATATGATTTATGGTTTGGAAGATCAAGATCAATCAAATAGTTCAGAGTCTTTGGGAGAAAATGATATATAAAAAGAGATGATGATAATCTAGGAAAATTTCATTCCATATTAAATGAAGACATATTTCTTGGTTACTCATCCAATAAAAAATCCTTCAGATGCTACAATTTGAGATTGCACAAAATTGTGGAAAGTAAAAATGTAAAGGTGGATAATCTAACTTCAAGAAGAATCAAATCTCAATACAATTCACAAGATGATGAAAGAAGAAGAGATTATGAAGATGAAGAAGAAACTGAAGAAATACAAGAATAAGAATCGAAAAGTGAAGAATAAAATGAAGAGGAAGCATCACCAAGACAACAATCAAGAGCACCATCAAGAAGAGTACAAAGAGATCATCCTGAAAGTCAAATAATTGGAAACAAAAGTGTTGGAGTTGAAACAAGAAGAAGGATAACATATGAATATGAACAAACAATTCTCTTTGTTGGTCTTGAGATTAAACTTAAGGCTCAAAGAGTAATGTCATGCATCAGGAAGGTTTAAAGAGAATGTTTTAAGAGAGTGTTTTTTCTACCTTTAGTTATTCAAGAAATGACCCTTAAATGAAATTAATAATAGGACAATACAGAGGTTGTATTCCGTCGTCTGAGTCACAATTATAATATCAAATGGTGTGAAGGAAACTTACAAAATTGTTAAAAAAAGTTAGGCATCAATTGCAGATGAATCTCACCTTGTTTACAGTAGAAGAAAAGTAGAGAGTGCACCCTTGAATATGATATGAAATGCAGTAATTCACACAACTTGTAGGTCTTTCTTTACTTATAGTAAATATAGAGGAAAAATTGCTTACTTAATGAATTTTCGATATAATGTGATTATAGTTGTTGTGATACTAAATTGCAATCAATCACTTATCAAGGAATTGCGTAAGGAAATTTAGAGATATGGAAATACAGGGGAAACAAACAACTCAAACTAAATGAAAATTAGAATCTTTGTCTGCACTTGTATTAATACTCAAAAAGGAGAGTTTTCTTTCTTACATCCGGCAAGAAGCAACCCTGAATAGAACTTGAATCTATATATTTATACAAAACCTGCCACAACTCAAAACAGTAGAATTTCTTATAGTAAAAATAGAATATATTTGAATAAGATAACAATATGTAAAATATGATGAGCTCCATTAGAATTCTCCTCTATCTCTTCATCTGCTTGGAAAAAGCGCTTCTTTTCTTTAGTCCTTTAGGCTGAACAAATTTGTTGTGTGGCTTCCTTAATAATTCAGCATATTGTTCTGGTCGTTTTTGTTTGTTTCCATCTGTCCCTCCATATATGTTCAGTAATGGAATGGAACATATTTGGATTAGGGAGGAATGACAATCGGATGAGTAGCATTGCATGGCTCTTCAAAGAATGTATAACAGGCATAAGAAAAAGTAATCATTTGCGGGAAGAATGACAGTGGAACAAGTGTATGATGATGAATTAGGGATAAGTGAATATTAGAATGTGAATGAATGAGATAAGTGGATGTAGGAAAGTGAAAGGTAGGGGGAGTAAAAAGAAAGGGCACTGTGCATGTTTCCTTATTTTCTTCCAGCTATGCTTGCTTTCCCATGTTCAATACACTTTTTGCATCTATTCAATAATTCCACTATGAACTTTGAGGGCTCAATTGTTTCATTTACCTCAAAAGTGAATAATCTCCTCTCTACCTGAGGCAAATTTTCTTGGATCCTTTTTATTTCCTGAGCTGTGGCTTGGAGCTATGAGCCTGGACTTACTAGCCATTCATTTATCTTAAGAAGATCGATTTGGTTCATTTCTTGAATGGTTGCTAGAGTTTCCTCCTTTCTCTTTCTGGAAATATGTTGGTTCATTTAAATATCAATTTGCCCCAAGGATTTCGAGATATTACTTCCCTCAAAATAAATTATCCTCTTATCTAATGATGACAATGCTTCCAGGCAAGTGTCCTTTACCTCACTGGCTAATATTTTTCTTTCTATCAAATTTGTTTCCTAGGCCTTCAGGGCCATATCACCTCGTAATTGTTCAAAAGGAGAGAGCAGAGGAAAATCAGAGACATTATCTTTGTGTACCAATATGATAGCTTCTTGAAACCTATCTTGGGTTGAGTGATATTCTCTTTCCTTGATATAGATGTCCTTCAAAGAAAGGTCTACTGTTTGGTAGCACTTTTGTATAGCATCTACCTTCAAAAAAAGATCCTGCAGAGCAATTTCCAGCTTCTCATTTATTTCCCGTGCTTGAGTTTGGAAGGTCGAGATATGTATCGAGGTACCTTCAGTTAGGTCCAATCTATAGTGAAATTTCTTTATCGATTCATCATGATGAGTGACCAATCCTTGGTTGGTTTACGAACTCATATGGAGCTCCTCGAGGTTGGCCTGAAGTTGTTGGATTGGCTATTGATCATGAGCTCTGATTTGCTCGACGTCTTGACTCATTTTGTTCCCTATATCTCTTTCCATGGCCTGTATTTGACTTTGCAAGTGCTCTACCAATAGACACTGCTGTCACATTTGTTTGGCCAAAATGTCCACAGACCATTGATTGGCTGTGGAAAAAGCACCTAATGAACCTACGACTTATTTTGTGAATTCTGAATCATATCGATTATTTCCATCATACACCATTCTTTGCCTTTTATTCATCAATCCATCCTTTTGGTGTGATTCCCTTTTCATGATGGCCTTCTGTTTTCTACTAAAAAATAAATCTGAAGGAGGCATTTCTTTGGGCGAGATGGCGGTAAGATTGTCTACAAAAAAAAAATTGGAATTAGGATTTATGAGGCTGTATTGCAGAGGTGTCATTGATGTAATGGGAGTACCAATCTCTATAGACTACTACTGCTCTATTTTATTTGAGGTGCCAACCGGGGTGGTTGGTGACGAGGGATGCACATTTTGTCCCTACTTTAGGAAGGCTTCGAGTTGAGCCTTTTCCTGGGGGCCTAGTCGACCTGAAAATGATGCTTCTAATTTATGTGTCAATAACTCCGAGATCTTCGAGATTTCCTCAAATTTATGTTTACCATAGTGACTAGATTCAAAACATGTTGACCTGGCTTCATGAGAAGGAGCACTGATTATTTTCTCTCCTTGTAGTACCTTCGATAGGCTATTCCACCCGTTCTTTTGAAAACTGATAAAACTATCTTGTTGATCTGGGGGCAGGGTTTGGAATATGTCCTATACCTCCTCATAAGACCTAACTCCCCTGAATATTTCATCATATGGGGAGTTTTCGTGCACATATATTTTCATGTTGAATTAGGCCAGGTGGTTTTCCACAATCTTCTGTGGATCGTGTCTTTTGAATTCAATGTCAACCAATTTGACATCTTCCAGAGACACAGCCTCCACTTTGAAGTGACCGAAATCCAGTAATGAAAACATGCCAACCTGAATAGGGAAAGTCAACCATACCTTTTTCTGCACTACCTTTAGCTCTTTATTGATGCCTCATGTTACTGTCTGGTAGGCCACTTCTCTTCATACCAGGCGATTCAATAAAAATCACGGGAGAGCATGTGGAGGAATCAAGCACCCAAAAACTCTGATATTGGAGAAGTTCTCCTCAATAAACCAATATTCTAGTTTACCCAAATTCCCCATAATCCTGTCTAAAATTTGAGGAGGTGGGTGACCATACAGGGATATATGAACATGAACCAGAACATTGTGACAAATTTCATAGAAGAAATATTTGGCCTTTTCTTCCCATAGCTTGGAATGGTAGAAATGAATGGGTTTGGCACTGGCTGGAATCCAACTCCAATTCATCAATGGAAAAGGTGCCATGAAACAGATGGCGTCCATGATATATGTTGACATGTAAAAGGGGACGAGTTGTCCCTTTGACTTCGTTGTTTTATATTCGACGATCCCTTTGGCCAAGTTATTGGACAAAATTGTGGCCTAGTTGGAAGTGTAAACCTCTGCTACCTCGTGCATGATGGATACCCATTCCATCGAGAAGTGTGTAGGGATATTCTTCCTGAACAATCGACATAGCATCATGGCTATGTACACCATATGAGCGTCCAAAGATGTTGTGGCAGATATACCATGAGCATCAATTTTGAATCTCTCTGGGTGCCCCCGTCAAGACTTGATTGTATTGGGACAACTCCTCTCATGCTAGACACACTCCTTTTTCTCGAAGTCCAGAATGAATGCAACATTGAATGTATATCTAGGATTAGAGGAAATTTTATACATTACTTGCGTTTGTTCTGGTCGAAAAGAGCCAACATTGACCTTCTGATGGTTGACAATGCTCTTGGTCTAGATGTCAACGTGCTCCAAGGCCCAACTTATCATGTCATTATAAGGCATGCAACTCAGTTGTGACACTATTTTGTGCATCTTCGACTGTGCTATATGTCTGATTTTATTTGTATAAGTGTCTCCCTCTTCTTCGGTAGAGTCCTCATGACAGTTAATGATTTCTCTCTCTAAAATATTGAACACCTGTGTCCAAAATTTAATAGTTTCTATGGTTCACGACATGGTGTCTGACAGAACATCCATGTTTGGGTTTGAATCCTCACCCGCTGCATCAGGCCTTTTCATCATTTTTCATGGCACCATAACTTCTAAGGAGATAGAGTGAAATAACATGTTGCAAAGAAAATTCGTGAGTATCTTAAATAGATAAAGTTTTTTAATTGCAGAAGGTGAAAATGAATTTGAAATCAAAACGCTTTTATTCAAAACAGGCTCATCACTTTTCATATAGCTCCACTGGTGGAAATTTATTAACGTTTGATGGGAAATCCTACATGGCGATCCGCGATCTGCGTTTGAATCATTATCCTTAACTAGTCATAAATTCCATCAACACTTTGACGGTTTGCGTTTGGAAGTTTTTGATGTGACAGAGTGGGAACCTCCCAAATCTTGAATCTGCGAAAAGATTAATCTTTTAAAAATCACTTGTAAAACTTTAATTAATCATGTTTAAGATGGTGCGTTAACTTTAAGTGTTTCAGGATTCCGGACTTCAGGGACTTCCAATGTATCTCGAGAGGCACTTCCCGAAAAATAAAATGCGAAGATATTAATTAACTGGTAATTTATTTTAAGTCCTAATTAAATGGATTTAACATGAAGTATTTCAGGAGTTTGGGCTCCATAAATTTTAGAATATCATTCAGGGGAAACATGCGAAACCCAAACTACGAATTCATTAATTATATTTTGATCATGATTAACTTAGTTATTTAACGTTTAATACTTCAGCATTTTGACATTTGAGTGATTTGTGAATTCATTCTTGGTTAAAATCCCGAAGGACCATCTCCCGCAGTGACACGTCATAGACTAGGTCATTCTGATGTGTCTAGGAGGGGAGGGGCCACATGTCAACTCAGGAAAGACTCAAAAGGTACACGTGTCCTATGACTTGTGCCTTCAAAAAGGTTTAGGAAAATTTGTGGGCAGATGCCTTCGGGTTTCAGAGCTTCGAGGTGTTATTGTTAGGACTTATTGTAACATCTGAAGCACGGAGATCTGAAACGACGGTTAGAGATTTACTTCTTTAAAATCCAGGAGGCTCCAAAAATCCAGAGGCATTAGGATCGTTCGATCGAAAGGGAAAAACTATTCAATGGTGGATATCGTGTGTGCCTTGTTATTTACCAACAAGTCAAAGGAAATTGATTTAAAATTAAAATTTCATTTACCAATTTTTCGTTTCCTTTGGGTAGAATTATATTTTCATGAGGTGAAAAGTATAGGGCTCAAAAGTTTAGAATTGTATGTGTTCCAAGATAGGCTTCACCTGGGGATCACGTCTCCCTGTGAGACATGGAAGAACAGTAGACCAAGTGCCTTTATTGGGAAAATGGAGTTATTATTGCATTTATGGGAAACACTTTTAGGAATTAAGCATACAGAGAAAAAATGAACTTCAACCGAATCTCAAAAAACCTTTGAAACACCCCTGATTATTGATCTCAAGTTAGTCTATTTAAAATTTCCCTTTCTTGAAACTAATTTTGGATCTGTTTAAGATAATCGAAACAACTTTAACTGAAATATCAGACTTCGACCGATTTTGTTCGCATCAAGGTCAAGTAGATGTAACAATTTATTTAGGGAATCCCTCATAGGTTCAAAATGTAAATATTACCAGAAAGAGAATAGATGTCAGATTATGTCATGTAGATATATATTACAGCCACACAAATATCATAGATATTGCTTCATTGCTAGCAAGTCTGTTCAGTACCCCGGTGAAGTTATCTACTTCTCCCATTGAATTTCCTTTCACCACTTCAATTAATACTTTTTCATTTTGTTGAGATGAGGGTAATCATTACATGAATTTCCTTTCATCATCTCTTTTTGGACAAAATGGGGGCAATCGAATTACGAATTTCCTTTCACCATTTGTCTTGGACGAGATGGGGGCAATCAGATTATGAATTTCCTTTCACCATCTGTCTTATATTTTAATATTTTGAAGTGGGGGAAATCAATTTGTATGTATCATACAAGGGATGATATCTGCTAAAGATATTTAAAAGGAAGGTCTATCATAATTTTTTTAGTATACTCTGAAACTAATTTCTTTCCGATTTTAAAATACACGCTCGCCTATTGGGAATATTTTATAGGGATTTTGATTTTCAGGGATAGAAGAGTTAAAGTTATCAGGATTAGCCTAGACACACTTTCTTTCAGTTAAAATAAAATGAAAATAGAGATTTTCGCCTAATCTCATTTTGAAGGGATGTTTCTAAGTTTTCAGAGTCAAGGTGAAATTTTTCTTTTCTATGAAGACCAAGGAAAGGACAATGAAAATCAGAAGTGAATAAAGGCTCAAGGATAGGAAAAACAAAACAGAATGATGATTCAGAGGGTCAGATGCAAAATAATATCGTTCTGACACAAGTTTGTTTATTGCTTTTCAAACTTCTTTTCAAACCCCTTTTATTTTTATTTTCTTTTTCTCTTTTATTTTTATTTTTTTATTTCATTTTTATTTTATTCAGAGAAGGCTTCATAATTAATCTGTAATATTTATACTTTTTGGATCTTTGATCAGGTGACAATATCTATATGAGTGAAACCCCCTTTTACATCTGATAAGATTTCCTTAAAATTTTAGTTTGAACTAGCAGGGTAAGAGTTCATACCTTCGATTTCCTTTGTATTTTCAATCAAGTAAATCATTAATTTATCACCTATTTTGAGAGAAAAGAAATGTTTTGAAGACTAAGTGTTGGATTCCGATACATCCTTATCTCTCAACCGACAATAAACATTATGCAAGGGAACAACATGAGAAATGTCAGAAAATTACGCAGAATAGAAATGATATGTGGTACCAATGCTTTTATATTTTTCTTTCATGCTATCAAATAAACCTGGTTTATTTACAACAAAAAGTAAAAATTTGGATAATTTGCAAAAGGAAAATAAAATTGTAAATTGAAACTGAAAACAAACGTCAATCTAAACTGGTATATACAATGGGAATCTGAAATACGACTATTGCATAAAATGTTTTAGGTAACGCCTGTTGATAGGAGCATCAAGAATTTTTCCGTCAAGGTTTTCCAGTAAGAAGGAATTTTTCCCGTCAGCAGTTGCAATCCTGAATGGTCCGAACAATAGATGGTATAACTTGTCATGTTTCCCTGCATCTTCTTTCATAGCGTCCCACTTCAAAACTAGATTTCCAGATAGAAATTCCCTGTCTTTAGCTTTTTTATCGAAAAGGGCCTTCATATTATCTTGGTACTTTTTAAGTTTGTCATCTACTTCAACCCTATTTTTTTGGACTTGGATTATTTGATTCATCCTTCTTGTAACGTCATTTGGCTCTTCACTTGCATCCTTCCAGAGCTTCATCATAGGAAGAGCGAGATTGATAGGAAGTACAATGTCAGTACCATAAACCAATTGAAAAGAGGATGTACCTATGGATTTCTGGGTGCCAAATCGATTCGTCCATAAGACATATTTCGGGTGGATGTGCCAAGCCTTCTTATTTTCTATCAACAACTTTTTAATTATAGTCATTAGTATTTTGTTAGACTATTTGACCAACCCATTTCCCTGAGGATAATAGGCTGTAGAATGTCCTAACACAATGTTGTATTTTTGGCAGAAATTGAGCATTACCAAATATTTGAAAGCTTGGGTGTTTTCAGTGACTATTTTCCAAGGACAAACAAATATTGACAGGATGTTCTCTTCCAAGAAGTTTATTACTATTGAATCTGTAGCATTCCAAGTCAGAATGGATTCTACCCACTTCTTGAAGTAATCAATAGCATTTAAAATCCATCTATGTTGAATGCTTGATTGCGGATGGATTTCTCCTATGAAGTCCAAGCCCCATTTTTGAAAATGAGCTTCTACTTTGGCGGATCAAAGGTAGTGTAGGGAGATTTTTCTTACCAGAGAAAAGTTGGCAAGAGTTACAAGCTCTAACCTTGGCATTCACATCAGTAAATAACTTTGGCCAATAATATCCAGCACTTAAAATCTTGTAGGTCGTTTCCCTCCAGGCGTGGTGTCCCCCACACACTCCTTCATGAAATTCATTTGTGACACCTTCTGTTTCAGGTTTTTTTAAGCAACATAACAAGAAACCTAGAGGATCCTTCCAATACAGTTGGCCATCAATAATATGATATTTAACTGTGTGTATCTTCAAAGTTCTCGCTTTGGATGGAGTCATGGAATTTGGGCACTGAAGGGTAAGGAGGTATGAACCAATATCACAATACCAATCAGAGGAAGAAAACTATCTTCAATCCAAATCGTAGGGGTTTGATCATCAAACACCTCTATATTTGAGAGATATCCATGTGATTCCAGGTGATTTATCCCGAGTGCCCTGAAATTAGATTCGGTTAACAGTTTTTCCAAGCCTTGACATTTGACTAGCTTGGTCGGTTTCACTTCTAGGTCAAATTACTAAATTTTAGCCAACCATCGTCCTCTTCTCCCATCGTTGTCCGACTGAACTAAAATTTATTTGATAACATTAGTTTTCACGTAAGCGATTATCTTGGAAAGTCGTACATATATCCCGAAATCCTTAAGATCTTTTACCATTGCATATGCTTGCTTCTCAAGTTTATCGTACCTTAATTCTGCATCCCTGAGGCTTTTTCTGAAGAAAGATATTGGTTGCTTGAATCCTTCCTCGTTCTTTTGTAGGAGTACCGCTGCAACAATATGTTCGGAAGTGAATGAGAAGATCAGGAATTCCTTTGTATAGTCTGGACTTACTAACACTGGTGCTTCCCCTATAGCTGTCTTGATGCTCTGGAATGATGCTTTATCTTCAGTAGTCCATTTCACGTCACTGTCTCTCTTCAACATATCTGTAATCATTTTAATTATTTCAGCAAAATTGAGAATGAATCTTCTCAAAAAGTTGTTTTTTCCTAAAAAGATTGAATTTCTTTTATGTTCCTAGGAATATTAATCGTGTCTATAGCATCAATTCGTTTAGGGTCTACCCTGATTCCTTCATTTGACACTATATGACCCAAGAGATTACCTTCTTGCATAGTGACATGTGATTTCTTAGGATTAAGGGACAAAACAAACTTTTTGCATTTTTCGAAGGTTTGCCCGAGGTGTAGTAGATGTTCTGCATCAGAGTTAGAAAAAACCATCGAATCGTCAAGATAAATAACAACGAATTTCTCTTTCTCACCGACGAATCCGATGTCCATCGCTCTCTAGAAAGTATCCCCTACATTCATCAAACCAAAAGGAATTTTATTGTACATAAAAGTTCCCCATGGAGTGGTAAATGCATTCTTTTCTCTGTCATCTTCATAGACAATGATTTGATTGTATTTGGAAAAACCATCAATCATGGACATCCTGTTAGCTCCAAATACCTTTTCTAGGACATGATCCATTTTCGGAAGTGGGTAGTTATCTTTGAGGGACGACCAATTTAGGTTTTTGAAATCTACACAAAGCCTTATTTCACCATTTTTCTTTCTGACAGGGACTAGATTCGCTACCCATTCAAAATACATGAGTGGAATGATAATTTTTGCATCGAGGAGTTTATTGACTTCCCTTTCTATTACTGGCAGGATAATAGGGTTTATCTGTCTAAGTTTCTATCTGAAAGGCTTAATACCATGTTTTAAAGTAATCTTATGTTCAATAACAGAGGTATCATAAGTTTTCAGATCATCATAAAACCAAGAAAACACATCCTTGTACTGCCTAAGAAACTCAACGTACTTACTTTTCATTTGGGCCAGAAGGTATTTTGATATCTTGACCATTTTGGGATCTTCGTTAGTTCCTACATTATAGTCTTCGACTTCTTTGGGTTGAGGACGTAAGGTGGTCTTTAAAGTTATGTCATCCTGGTCAAACAACCTTTCTAAGGGGATCATGCCTCTGGGAATATGATTGTTCTTAAGCACAAGCATGCGGTGTTTTGCAATATTGTCTTGGAATTTTTATGGGTTCTCTCCTTCTTGCATAACCCAAATGGGATCATTTTAGTTTTCCTCATGATCTATGTGAGTTTCATAAAACTCGTCAACCATTTCCAGAAATTGTTTGATTTTCTCGTTGTCCTCAAATACTTTCTAGTGTTGAACATTATTCAGGATCGAAGGTATGTGTCTCATCTCAATGTGATACTTCAGTTTCAAGATGGTGGGAGGTATGAAGGTCGCAGTAGCCTTGGCCAATGAATCAGCTTGTTGGTTCTCCATTCTGGGAATAGAGTGTATGTTAAAAGATGAGAATAAATTTTCTATGAGATCCCAGGCACAATTCCTGTATGATCTCAACCTCGGGTGCTTGGCTTGATACTTCTATTTCACTTGTTTTACAATAGTCTCTGCATCACCATAAACTATTATATGTTTGATTTTTAACTTCCTCGCAGCTTCTAATCCCAAAACCATAGCTTCATATTCATAGACATTATTCGTATAATCGATATCCCATTGTAACCTATAAGAGAAGGGAATAACATACTCATCGTCTAGTGCCACGAATAAAACTCCATATCCTGCTCCTTCACAGGATGAGGCACCATCGAAGAACATTTTCCACATTCCTTCTCTAATATTTACATTTTTCTTTGTTATTTCTAATTTTTTATTTTCTTCTTCTGTACATTCTTCGAAATCGTCATCTATAGATAATATATAATTTCCTAAGTCTTTATCAACAACATAGAATGGGTAATTATTGGGGTTTTGGCGGTCACTTACAGTATACGTCAGTCTAGTTTCTCTATACAGTTGTGTAAATTGCCCACTGAAGATCTGTATCGTAGCATAAGTCATGTCCAACTGAAATGACCCTCCCAATTTGGTGCCCCAAGACCTTGATAGAAGCATGTCATACTTAGCAGGGACGTCAACAACGACCACATCCATAAGGATACTTTTTACAGGTATCTTTGCAAGATTTGCTACCAAATCTTTGATCATGCCTAGACACTTAACCTTTCTGGAATCAAATGAATACAAGTCTTGATGAGGTCTAGTAATTTCGAGGCCTAACTTTTCCATGATAATTTTAGGCATTAAATTATGAGAGGCCCCACAATCTAACATACATTTGGGGAGTAAATGGTCGTGCACAGATAATGTAATATAAAATGGAGCAACATAATCCGTATTGTTTTCAATGTGAGGACTGAACATGATTGTAGGTCTTTCGTCCTGCAAATTAATTACATATGCATGACATTCATCATCATAAAAATTTATTGCTTTAGCGATTTGCTTTTTATAAATTGGGTTTTTTGCGAGTTCAACCAGAGGAATTGGGATTTTAATTTTATTTAGTTCAATCTCTAAACTGAAACCTCCAATTTTTTTTTTCAGTTTCTCTGGTCGGGACTTATGTTTCTGTATTTCCTGGTTTCTTAGTTTTCATTGTTCTTGTTTCAACTGGTTTTGTCTGGGAAGTTTGTGTTTCAGTTAATTGTTTAGTAACTACCATCCTTTTCTCTGGGCCTTAGATCATACTTTTGTTGGAGTTCGACCATTATAGATTCGGTGAGACCTTGATATGTATAATATCCCAGATTGTTGATGCTTTCATCATTCTTAAACATGGATTCTAGGTCTAAATATTTCTCATAATCTTGCTTGGTCAAATTTGGCTCAAGATCTTCATCGCTAAGGTTAAGATCTTCTTCGAATTCCTCATAATTTTTCATTTCATCCCTTTGCATAAAATTTTCAGTTTTAAATGGGGCTTGGATCTTTTGATCTTCATTTTTTACCTGTCTTTGTTGTATCTGAGGGTTTGGGTTTCTCCTAAACTGATTTATAGCGTATGAATTAGGTTTGGTTTGATATAATTCCATTCTGGATATTTTGTTTGATAATTATTTAATAATCTTATCCATCTCATCTATTTTCTCTTCTGCGGATTTCCCAGATCCAAAGGGTCCTGCCTGTTCTTTGAAACATTTAGGTTCTTTGGTTCTTGTCTCAACCTTAGTTTTTAATTTCCCGGATTCCATCATATTGGATTCAATTTCTATGCCATCATCTTGCATTCCTTCCAAAGTGGTCGATCTTATTTCTCTTAAGAGGAGAGCAAAGTCAGGTTCAAAAGCCCCTGCAAAATTTACTTTTGCAGCAGGTTGAGAGGGTTTGACTTCAGCTGGGATTTTTTTATATAGTTTGTTGAACCTCTGAGTAAATTCAAGGACTGATTTAGAATTATTTTTCCGTAAAGCCCCAAATTCGGTTAAATGATAGATATGGTCCTTTTTCTCACCCCACTGTCTTAGGAAGGCATTTTCTAATTCATCATATGACCGTATGGAACCTACAGTGAGTCCTCTAAACCAGGTTCTCACTTGTCCTTCAAAGGTTTGTACTAACAGCCTTGATTAAACATCCTCATGTTCGATGCCAAGGATATCAGAAAACTAATAAAAAAAGGCTATGTGTTCAGTCGCGGTTAGATATCCTTCTCCCATGAATTTTGGTAGGTTTTTCATATAATTTTCGAGTAAATCATGAACGACGACAGGGAGGAAAAAGGGAGCGTATCTGGCTGCTACCTTGGAAAATATTCTAGGATGTAGAGATTTTCCTTGACCTTGTCCACTTTCTCCACTGCCTCTGGTGCCACCAACACTAGCCATTGGAAGTTTAGGAGACGAACTGAGGGAGCTAAAAAGGGGATTTTCAAAAACTCTGAGGGACTAAAGTGGTGACCTTTCGACTAATTCGAGATGTGCAAAAGAAGTTCTAAAAAAATATTGTTAGGAGATGGAAAATCTATATGAGGAGGAAAAGGAAAACTTGGGTTGGTTTCCTCATATTTACAAGATGTATATATAGGAGAGACGATCGAGGATGAATCAGGGTATAAGGAGTACTCTTCAGAGTTCCGTGAAACTAAAACCTTCACTTCGGGAAGGGAGATAACCGATAGAGTGTTAATGATGACAGGTATTGAATGGGATATTTTGTTCTCATTGGTAAAAGTATATGTTAAGTCAATCTCAACCTTTATCTTGGGAATGCTCACCTTTGGATTTTCGAGTTTGGTCTCAACTTCACTAGTTGATGCCTTTGCAAAATGAACTTGTTTAAAACTTTCTTTAGGGGTTAGTTATTCAATTGGAAACTTAGCATTAACCTATGTAACTTTGGGTTGATATACTTTACCTGCTGATGCAACAGTATATTTGAGGTATCCCTTTGGTTTCAACAACTTTTCGGGATATGACACTGGTGTGGTCTGCTTATCGTCTAGATTGTTTTTGGTATTCTTTCGACCAAATTCCATTTTTTTCTACAGTGGAGTCGCGTAGTGAAAGATAAAATAATTCTTACTTATGTATTCAATCTTTGTTCACTATCAAAGACATAAATTTACCTTGTCGTTTTCCCAGGGAAAATAACTTTGTTTCTTCGTCCCCGACAACGACGCCAAAAAGATGTTGGTCCTAAGATTAAACTTAAGTCTCAAATAGTAATTTCATGCATCATGAATGTTTAAGGAGAATGTTTTAAGAGAGTTCTTTTTCTATCTTTAGTTATGCAAGAAATGACCCTTAAATGAAATTAATAATAGGACAGTACAGAGGCCATATTCTGTTGCCTGAGTCACAATTATAATATTAAATAGTGTGAAGAAAATTTACAAAGCTGTTAAACAAAGTTAGGCATCAATTGTAGATGAATCTCACCTTGTTTTCAGTAGAATAAAAGTAGAGAGTGCACGCTTGAATAGGATATGAAATGTAGTAATTCAAACAGCTTGCAGTTCTTGCTTTACTTATAGTAAATACAGAGGAAAAACTGCTTTCTTAATGAATTGCTGATATAATGTGATTACAGTAGTTGTGATATTAAATTGCAATCAATCACTTATCAAGGAATTGCGTAAGGAAATTTAGAGATATGGAAATACAGGGGAAACACACAACTCAAACTGAACGAAAATTAGAATCTCTGTCTACACTTGTATTAATACTAAAAAAGGAGAGTTTTCTCTCTTACATCCGGCAAGAAGCAACACTGAATAGATCTTGAATCTATATATTTATACAAAAACTGTCACAACTCAAAACGGTTGGACTTCTTATAATAAAAATAACATATATTTGAATAAGATAACAATATGTAAAATCTGATGAGATCTGCTGGCATTCTCCTCTGTCTCTCCATCTGCTTGGAAAAAACACCTCCTTTCTTTAGTCCTTTAGGCTGAACATAGTTGTCGTCTAGCCTCCTTAATAATTCAACATACTGTTCTGGTTGTTTTTGTTTATTTCCATATGTTCCTCCAGATATGTTCCGTAATGCAATGGAACATAGTTGGATCAGGGAGGAATGATAATCGAATGAGTATCACTGCATGGATCATTAAGGAATGTATAACGGGCATAAGAAAAAGTAACTGTTTGCGAGAAGAATGACAATGAAACAAGTGTATGATGATGAATTAGGGATAAGTGAAGATTAGAATGTGAATGAATGAGATAAGCAGATGTAGGAAAGTGAAAGGTAGGGAGAGTAAAGAGAAAGGGCGTTGTGCATGTTTCCTTATTTGCTTCCATCTATGATTGCTTTTCCATGTTAAATACATTGGTTGCATCTATTCAATAATTTCACCATGAACTTTGAGGGCTCAATTGTTTCATTTACCTCAAAAGTGAATAATCTCTTCTCTACACGAGACAATGTTTCTTGGATCCTTTTTCTTTCCTGAGCTGTGGCTTGGAGCTGTGAGTACTAGCCATTCATTTATCTTAAGAAGATCGATTTGGATCATTTCTTGAATGGTTGTTAGAGTTTTTGCCTTGCTCTTTCTGGAATTCTGTTGGTTCATTTCAATATCAATTTTCCCCAAGGCTTATAAGATATTACTTCCTTCAAAATCAATTATCCTCTTATCTAATGATGACAACGCTTCCAGGAAAGCGTCCTTTAACTCCCTGGCTAATATTTTGATTTCTGTCAAATTTTTTTCCCAGACCTTCAGGTCCATATCACCTCGTAATTGTTCGGAAGGAGAGAGAAGAGGAAAATAAAAGACATTATATTTGTGTACCGATATGATAGCTTGTTGAAACCTAGACTAGGATGAGCGAGCTTCTCTTTCCTTGACATATATTTCCTTCAGAGAAAGGTCTATTGCTTGGTAGCACTTTTGGATAGCATCTACCTTTAGAAAAAGATCCCGCTGAGAAATTTCCATCTTCTCATTTATTTCCCGTGCTTGAGTTTGGAAGGTCGAGATATCCATCGAGGTACCTTCAGTTAGGTCCAATCTATCTTGCAATTGCTTTAACGATTCATCGCATTGAATGACCTATCCTTGGTTAGTTTGCGAACTCATATGGAGCTCCTCGAGGTTGGCCTCAAGATGTTGGATTTGATGTTGATCACGAGCTTTGATTTGCTCGAAGTCTTGAATAATTTTGTTCCTTATATCCCATTCCATGGTCTGTATTTGAATTTTCAAGTGCTCTACCAATAGGCACTTATGTTGCAGTTGTTCGACCAAATTGTCCACAGACCATTGATTGGTCATGGAAAAAGCACCTAACGAACCTGCGACTTCTTTTGTGAATTCTAAATCATCTCGATTATTTCCATCATACACCATTATTTTCCTTTTAGTCATCACTCTGTCCTTCTGGTGTGATTCCCTTTTCACGATGGCCTTTCATTTTCTACTAAAAAATAAATTTTAAGGAGGCATTTCCTCGGGCGAGATGGGGGTAAGATCGTCTACAAAAACAATTTTGGAATTAGGATTTATGAGGTTGTATTGCAAAGGTTTCATTGATGTAATGGGAGTACCAATCTCCGTAGATTGTTGATGATCTATTGTATTTGAGGTGCCAGTCGGGGTGGTTGGTGACGAGGGAGGCACATTTTGTCCCTGCTTCAGGAAGGCTTCGAGTTGAGCCTTTACCCGGGGTCCTATCTGACCTGAAAATGATGCTTCTAATTTATGTGTCAATACCTCCAAGCTCTTCGAGTTTTCCTCAACTTTATTTTTACCAGAGTGACTGGCTTCAGAACTTGTTGACCTGGATTCCTGAGAAGGAGGAGTGGTTATTTGCTCTCCTTGTAGTACCTTTGGTAGGCTATTCCGCCTATGCTTTTGAAATCTGACAAAACCATCTTGTTGATCTAGGTGTAGGGTTTGGAATCTGTCATGTACCTCCTCATAATACCTAACTCCTCTGAATATTTCATCATAGGGGGAGTTTTTGTGCACATATATTTTCATTTTGAATTGGGATAGGTGGTTTTCCACAATCTTGCATGGGTCATGTCTTTTGAATTCGATGTCAACCAATTTGACATCTTCCAGAGACGCAACCTCCACTTTGGAGTGACTGAAATCTAGTAATGAAAACATGCCAACCTGAATAGGGAAATTCGGCCATACCTTTTTATGCATTACCTTCAACGCTTTGTTGATGTCTCCCGTTACTGTCTATTAGGCCACTTCTCTGCATACCATTCTATCTGGTAAAAATCATGGGAGAGAATGTGGAGGAACCGAGCACCCAAAAAATATGATATAGGAGAAGTTCTCCTCACTAAACCAATCTACTAATTTACCCAGATTCCCCATAATCTTGTTTGAAATTCGAGGAGGTGGGTGACCATACAGGGATATATGAAAATGAACCACAACATTGTGACAGATTTCATAGAAGAAATATTTGGCCTTTTCTTCCCATAGCTTGGAATGGTAGAAATGAATGGGTTCGGCACTAGTCGTGGTCTAGCTCCAATTCATCAATGGAAAAGTTTCCATGAAACAGATGGCATCCATCATATATGTCGACATGTAAAAGGGGGCAGGTTGTCCCTTTGACTTTGTTATATTTGGTGATCCCTTTGGCCAAGTTATCAGAAATCATTTTGGCCCAGTTGAAAGTGTAACCCTTTGCTACGTCGTGCATGATGGATACCCATTCCACCGAGAAGTGCGTAGGGCTCTTATTTATGAACAATCGACATAACATCATGGATACATACACCATATGAGTGTCCAAAGATGTTGTGTAATATATACTATGAGCATCAGTTATGAATCTCTTTGGGTGCCCCCACCAAGACTTGATTATATCAGGACAACTCCTGTCGTATTGGACTCACTAATTTTTCTCAAACTCCAAAATGAATGTAACATTGAATGTATATCTAGGATTAGGGGAGAGTTTATACATTACTTGCATATGTTCTAGTCAAAACGAGTTGACAACGACCTTCTGATGGTTGACGATGCTCCTGGTATGGATGTCAATGTGCTCCAAGGCCCAACTTATCATTTCGTTATAAGGCATGAGTCTCGGTCATGCCACTATTTTGTGTAGCTCCAACTGTGCTATATGTTTGAGCTTAGATGTATAAGTGTCACCCTCTTCTTGGGTAGAGTCCTCAAGACAGTTGATGATTTCTCGCTCTAAAATCTTGAACACCTGCGTCCAAGATTTAACAGTGTCCGTGGTTCGCGATGTGGTGTCCGACATAACGTCCACATTTGGGCTTGAATCCTTGCCTGCAGCATCAGGCCTTTTCATCATTTTTCGTGGCACCATAACTTCTAAGGAGACAGAGTTAAATCACTTGTTGTAGATAAAATTTGTGAGTCTCTCAAATAGATAAAGTTTGCTAATTGCATAAGGTGAAAATGAATTTGAAATAAGAATGTTTTTATTCAAAATAGACTCATCTCTTTTTGTATAGCTCCACTGACAGAAATTTATTAATGTTTGATGGGAAAGCCTACCTGGAAATCTGCGATCCGCGTTTGAATCATTATCCTTAACTAGTCATAAATTCCATCAACACTTTGACGGTTCATGTTCGACATTTTTCGATGTGACAGAGTGGGAACCTCCCGAATCTCAAATTTGTGAAAAGATTAATATTTGAAAAATCACTTGTAAAACTTTAATTAATCATGTTTAAGATGGTGCGTTAAATTTAAGTGTTTAAGTATTTCGGACTTCAGGCAATTCCAATTTATCTCGAGAGGGACTTCTCGAAAAAAGAAATGTGAAGCAATTAATTAACTAGTAATTTGTTTAAAGTCCTAATTAAATGGATTTAACTTGAAGTATTTCGGGAGTTCGAGCTCTGAAAATTTTAGAATATCATTTAGGGTAAACATCCAAAACCCGAACTACGAAGTCATTAATTATATTTTGATCATGATTAACTTAGTTATTTAGCGTTTAATACTTCAGTATTTTGACATTTCGTTGATTCGTGAATTCATTCTCGGTTAAAATCCTGAAGGACCATCTCCCGCAGTGACGCGTCATAGACTAGGTCATTTCGACGTGTCAAGGAAGGGAGGGGCCACGTTTCAACTCAAGAAAGAATCGAAAGGTACACATGTTCTATGACTTGTTCCTTCAAAAAGGTTTAGGAAAAGTTGTGGGAAGACTGTTATAACCCTAAATTGCACCACACATGCTTACCTAGCATCACCCATCTCATATCCTTTCTTTGCCAAAGCACTGCTGAATAACTCTTTGAAAATCCTCTTTTATAAAGGCCCACGCGCCCTACTCCATTATTGCACGCGTGTACACACTGGCTGACCCAAAATAGCCCGCATGGACTGACAAAAGCACGAAAAAAAGGAAAGTTGTCGATGGAACACAAAAGCTATGGGTGAGTTAACTGAAACTCCCGGCCATGCATGGATGAGGGTTCGTCCAAATACCTAGCTCCTTCTAGCCTATAAAAGAAGGGGTAGGGGTCCCATTTGTAAGGAGGAAAAATATAGCAAAGAAACTCTGCCCATTTACGTATTCCCATTGTCCCAACCCTTTAGCCTTTCCTTGTGCCAAAGGAGATTCAAAGCAAAGAAGTTGGAGGACAGTAGAAGAGGAGCCCAGGATCAGGTTTGAGGAGCGGTGGCCGGTCTCAACTTTTGTAAGTTGACTCATTCAAAGTAATAAAGAAAATGTTTTTCCCATCCCAATTCATGAACTTTTATAGTTTGATTAGTATATGTTTGGATTTCTAACCCGTTAGTATATAAGTAGGATGCATGCGTAGTTGTTGCTTGTCTTGGATGTAGGTCAGCTTTAGAAGGAGTATTGCGAACAAGTAATCAAGTAAAACAAAGGATCGACATCAAACGTTGGGAACGAGGTAGGTTGATCTTTCCATGCATTTACTAAGAAAAGGGGATTTAAATCTAGGGATGAAGGTAGAAAGTAGTTTCTCTTCGGTCATATCTGCATGCAAAGTCTGAACTCTATTTGCTAGTCTGTAGGGAGATTTCCCTCTCAACAAAGACACCTTCAGGTTTCAGAGTTTTGAGGGTTTATTGTTAGGACTTATTGCAACATCTGAAGCATGAAGCTCTGAAATGACCATTAGATATTTACTTATTTAAAATTCAGGTGGATACAAAATCCAGAGGTATTAGGATTGTTCAATCGAAAGGGGAAAACTCCTCAATGATGGATATTGTGTGTGCCTTGTTATTTACCAACCACTCAAAGGAAATTGATCTAAAATTCAAATGTCATTTACCAATTTTTAGTTTCCTTTGGGTAGAATTATATTTTCATGAGGTGAAAAGTATAGGGGTCAAAAGTTTAGAATTGTACGTGTTCCAACACTCTCCCTAATAGAACCCAAAACATTTGCATAAGCTAACGAAGATGAATATTGGATTAAATCCATAAATGAAGAGCTTGATCAAATAGAGAATAATCAAGCCTAGGAACTTGTCCTAAGACCAAAAGACAAAAATGGGTTAGGGACCAAGTAAATTTTTTAAAAATAAAGTAAATGAAGATGGTCAAATTATAAGGAATAAAGCCAGATTAGTGTGCAAAGGATATGCATAAGTAGAAGGGATTGACTTTGAGGAAACATTTTCCCCTGTGGCCAGACTAGAAACTATCGAAATGTTTTTGGCATTTGCATGCTTTTAAAACTTCAAAATATATCAAATGGATGTCAAATCAACATACTTAAATGGAAATCTAGAAGAAGAAGTTTATATAGAACCTGAAGGTTTTATGTTATCAGAAAATAACAACTATGTATGCAAATTAAAGAAAGCATTGTATGGTCTCAAACAAGCTCCCAGGGCATGGTTTTCAAAACTTGATAATCACCTATAGTAGCAAGGATACAAAAGAGGAGCCACTGACAACAATCTTTATATTAAGATTGAAAATAAAAATATGATCATTGTTGTAGTATATGTGGATGATATCATGTTTGGAAGTAATCTAAATCCTCTATGCAAGCAATTTTCTACAGAAATGATAAAAGAATTTGAGATGTCAATGCTTGGTGAACTGGCATTCTTCCTAGGACTACAAGTGTCACAAAAAAAAAAAAAAGGTATATTCATATGTCAGACCAAATACATTAAAGAAGTGTTGAAGAAATTTCAAATGGAAGATTGAAAATCTAAGATCACTCCTATCATTACAGGATGCAAACTAAGCAAAGATTATGAATCACTAAATGTAGACCAAACCATGTATATATCAATGATTGGTATCCTATTATATGCAACAACAACAAGACCGGACATCATACAAGTTGTAGTATTAGTGGCCATATTTCAATCTACACCTAAAGAGACACATATGAAGGCAGTTAAAATAAATTTTAGATATCTCAAACACACCTTGGATTTTGGTTTATGGTATCCAAAAACAATAGGCTTCATATTAACTGCATATAATGATGCATATTGGGCAAGAAGTATTGATGATAGAAATAACACTAATGGAGGTGCATTTTTCCTAGGAAAATGTCTTGTGTCATGGATAAGTAAAAATAAACCCTCCATATCACTATCTACAACATAAGTTGAATATATTGTTGTTGCCTCCTACAACACTCAAGTAATTTAATTTGGATGAAACAAACTATAGAAGACTTACAAGTAAAATATGAACATCCAATTCTTCTTAACCGTGACAATACCAATGCCATAAACAATTCTAAAAATCATGTCATGCACTCAAAAACCAAGCATATCCCAAACAAATTTCATTTCTTAAGGGAACAAGTTTTTCAAAAAGTCGTTAAAGTGGAATATGTGGATACTAAACAACAGATTGCATACATATTTACAAAACCTTTACCCAGAATTAATTTTGAATACCTTAGAAAAAAATTGGGGGTAATCTGCATATCTAATTAAAATTGCACAAGCTTCATAAAAAAAAGGGGAGTAGATGGACAGGGGGAGTATAATCTCAAAGGGGACAAAGAAATGTCCCTTATGTCATTGTTGTCAAAGGGGGAGAATACACAGTAAAACTTAGTTAAAAGAAAGAGTTTTTACTTTGTTTCCATCAACGCCAAGGGGTATAATGTTCAACATGGTGTTATGTTATCATTGATGTCAACAAGGGTTAATATGGATTTATCATCCAGACATGTATCCGACTATAGTAGTTTCAGGACTCGACAATAAAGAACGAAGACCAATGTTGATCGTTGGATCAAAATAAGAGAATGATAGGATGGTAAAGAATGAATAACAATGTTGATGATTGGATCAAATTAAGAGCATGATCAGATGATAAAAAACAAAGAAACTGTTGGTTTTTCACTTAAGCAGTTAACTAGTTTAGATTTTTTTTACTTATTAAACCATTAGCACAATAACTGCATATAAAGAATCACTGAAAGAATAAAATTCACATCATGCACAATATTTACCCTAGAAATCCCAACAAACTTCCTCGATATAGATTTGTAAACCAAGAACAATGCTTCTCTCTAAGAGAGAACTAACAAATCAGAATATCCTCCTCTAACCCTTGACTAGGGAAGGGTAGTGCACCACTCAACCAAGATATATCCAAGAGATAGACCAAGACCTTCACAACATCACACCTAGTTGAAGTAACTTCTTCCTCCAAGACTTGTGCAAACCTTCTTGGCTATAGAGCTAGTGTTGAGTACAAATGAGGTGCTGGCCTCCTTTATAAATAGTATTCTGGCCAACCAAAATTAGGTCTGGGTCGACCTGTCACTTTACCCTTTTATTTTTCATTTTACTTGTCAAGGAACAATAGGGTCGAATTTTACAAAGGCACAATAGGGTCGTCTTAACAAATATAATATAATAATATTATGTAGGGTTTGTCTTGGTCAAATACAATAAGGATATCTTTTGAAGTTACTTAATCTTCAACACTCCCTCTAAGCAAGGAAGGTATTCTTCTCTTCATGGTCATCATCACTGCTTCTGCGCTTCTGCATACTTGGTCATTGTCTTGTTGTCAATAATGGATCTATATATCATAGGAAGTTTTTAACTCTTACTGGATTAGCGTATCAACTTGCGTTGGATTAGCATACCAACCTACATTGGGGTTAACATACCTACCTGCGTTGGAGTAGCATACCAAATTGCATTGGGGTAGAATACCAGCCTGCGCTGGAGTTACCAACTTGTGTTGGGGTAACGTACCAGCCTGCATTGAAGTTACCGACATAAGTTGGGGTAGTGTACCAGCCTGCGTTGGAGTTACCAACCTACGTTAGGGTAGCGTACCATCTTGTGTTGGGGTTACCAACTTGTACTGGGTAGCATACCATCCTACGTTGGGGTAGCATACCAGCCTATGATGGGGTAGCATACCATCCTATGTTAGGGTTACCAACATGTGTTGGGCTAGTGTACCAGCCTAAGTTGGGGTTACCAACCTACAATGTGGTAGCATACCAGCCTATGTTGGAGTACCAACCGGCATTGGAGTACCAACCTGCATTGGGGTAGCATACCAGCCTATGTTGGAATACCAACCTACTCTAGAGTAACTCCCACTACTAGGGATCTCATCACTTCCCTCTATTAGGGAACACATCACTTCCCGCTACTAGGGAACACATATGAACACATAACTTCCCACTACTAGGGAACACATAAATTCTCGCTATTGGGAAACACATCACTTCCTCTCACGAGGAAATTTCCTTCTGGACCACACCAAGCTTGTATTTGAAGTATTTTAAATTCGTTCTCAATAGAGGCTTAGTCAACACATCTGCTTCATGCTCATCGGTAGGAACATATTGGAGATTTACTGCTTCCTTCTGTATCATCTGACGAATATAATGGTACTTGATATCGATATGCTTGGACTTGTCATGACACACTGGGTTCAATGAAAACTTTATACAACTCTAGTTGTCATGAAAGATACAGGTTTCCTCCAACTCAAGATCAAACAATTTTGTAAACAACTTATGAAGCCACATAGCTTCGCCACAATCTAACCATGTTTCCACATACTCTGCCTCTACGAAACTGAGTTCCATACATGTCTGCTTTTCACTGAGCCAAGAGATCACAATGGTTGTGCATCCCCTTAGGGTTTCTTATCACCCATGTTGAATCTTTGTTTGATCTTCCCCAACGCCATTAGATTTACTTTGACCTTGATAACATCGTTCACCATGGCGTCTAGGTTTCCTGATCTCTTTTCTCTCAACGACAAAGCGAAATCGTTGTCGAAGGAATCAATGTATCACAGTTGCACAGCCCTGGGAGCTGGTTGGACCTCTTTAGGGATTGAGTTATACACCCTCATGAAACGGGCTGAGAATTCTTGCATCGTCTCCTTCTGCGCCCTCTTAATGTTATTGTACTACGTCAGCAGCTGCAAATTTTTCTTCTTGTCTCCCCATATGGTTATGAAAGACGTTTCAAATGCGGTGAAGTCTTGAATGCTTGCTGCTGGGAGGGATTTGAACCACTTCCTCACCTCCCCCAAAAAACTTTGTGTGAACAATATCATTTTTGCGTCTGCATAGTCTACCTCCTCTAGGTCAATGAAATCATTGAACCAATCCAGATGCTTTTGGGCCAAAATGTTCCCTTCGGCATCGTAGAGCTTGATCCTCTCACTATAATTTTGGGGCATGGCAGAATGAGGGGGGCGAATCTGGCAGCCATGGCTCTAGGAGGGTTAGGTATTTGGGGGATGTTCTTAGGTATCAGAGCTTGAAACCTCTTCTGGTTGAAGACTATAATGTCCAAACTGGTCTCTGACTTAGACTTGAACAGGGTTTGTTTAAACAGGGCGTCAAAATTAAGTTCGTCTATGCTCTACACATCGTCTTTGGGTAGGGACAAGCTTATGTCCAGGTAATAGAATGAGTCTAGTGCTTGCTCCCTATTCCTGTGCAGAATTTTCTCAGGGTCGTACACAGGCTCTAAAGGATTTGGGTCAGGATTTTCTCTAGTATAGATCGTCTTCGGAGCTAGGGTTCCTAAATCACACTACTTTTCACTACTAATATTTTGGAATGGAGTCACCAAGGTAAAAAAATTCAGCCAATATATAGATGTTTGTCCCTCTGTTACCCTCAGGGGTCAAAACTATAACTTTAGTCATTCTCCTAGGGAAAATTTATTCAATTCCATCCCCGACAATGACGCCAAAATGTTAGCAATCTGTAAACTTTGTTTGGTTGAGAAACAAATGACAGAGGCAACCTACAAACCAACTTTGAGACCCAAAAACTAGCCTTTCGGACCTGGAGAGGGATCTCTCGGGAGATATTGTCTTAGCGCAGGATATGGCTTTAAGTTGTTGGATAGATTTAACACCTTTGAATAATAAGCTCTGGTTCCATTGGCAAAATAAAGTAAGGCCTCGGGCTATGGAGTCAATTCAAGAAAACAATAGAAACAAATGACTCAGTGACTTAACTTGAGAGGATAAAGGCTAAGAGAGAAACAATCTTCAGTTTAAAATTGTTGTGTGTTGCGAGGGGGAAAAGCACAAGAAGCAACTCAGAGAACCGTTGAGGATGAATTCAGAGTTAACTTAAAGGAAAATGGTTTTTCTAAATGGCGTGAATCCCAGGGCACTAGGCAGCGAATCCTAGGTTTGAAATTACGTTCCTATTTAGAAAAAAATAGATATGAATAAAGAATACAGGAAGTACGTATGAAAATAAAGGAAACAATACATCCAACTACTACAATTAGAATATTTTCATCAAAGCTTCAGGACTTTTGCATTAGATTTTGATCGAGCTCAAACTACATTCAATAGTCTATGTCTACACTAGCTTGCCAACCAACTCAGTTTACATCAAAAATATAAAATATATAGGCGAGGGCATCGCTTGGGCTACCCTGCTCCCTAGCTATTATCCCTAAAATTTAGGAAACTGATTGTTCTACATTAAATGGCCTTTCTCATGACGCTTTTCCAGGAATAAAAAACAATTGTATTTGGTTGCATCATAACTGCTTGTATTTTTCCACAGGGATTCAGTTACCAACAAGGTTTCACCATGGGGAGAGTGATGTGTCAATGCCTTCCTTCGACAAGATATCTAAATGATCAAGTATTCTATCAAGCTCCCACCATCCACTATAACGGCCTTTATTTCTTCCATGCGCTCATTTGTTGGGGTGTGTGTGTGGCGAGGGACTACTGAATTTCGTGGTCATTACCAAAATGACAAAACCGTCTAAAGGAAATGCCTCCTTCAAAACTGTCAAGATCTGCACCACATTTGAGAATATAAGAATGAGCTCAATTAATTTTCTTCTGCACATTGGCAAGAGCTGCATGGAATTTCTCCTCGACCGCTTCACATTCTCTGAAATTCTTCACATTCTTTTCTTTCGACAGCCTCTGTGTTTCGCACAGTTGTATGATTGTATCTTGCGCATCTCTGAGCTGTCTCTTGAGCCACGTCATGTTTCCTTTGCGGCCTTGTGATGATGACACTTCAAGGGTCTTCGTTGCTAACTATTGTCTCAGTTCTCTATTTTCCTAGTAGAGCTCGGCGATTGCGAGTTGCACTTGCTTCAGCTACTGAGATGGCCCTCAAACATCTGTGCTCCTCGTTCCACTCCAGCTTTCTCGATTTGTAACCCTGATAGGTTCCATCCGAATAGTGCGCATAAGTAATTCTTCGGCAGCCAACCTTGCATGTGGTTCGCTCGGGACTTGGGTTTCCCTAACCTCCTTGTTCTTCTTTGGCCTTCCCTTTCTCTGGGCTATTCTTTGTTGGGGGGACAGGGCTTCCAACGTCTTTCCTTCCTGCGCAGTCTCTTCCACTCCAGCCTCCACATGGTGTGGCATTACCCTTTCCGCGGATAGAGAGAAATCTCCTTTGGGATCCTTGGGGATGTCCGCTGTGAGAAAGAACGAATCCCAATTTCTCCCTAACTGTCTTAATTCCTCAACTACCAACAATTTAATAAGGGAGACATGAGAGAGTTTCATTTTCTATTGATCCACTTTGGCTTACGCGTTGCTTGCCATGTCCTGGAGACTCTAGTGTAGGAAAAAGGGTATATTTAATGGTCTCATTCCTGTGAAGTGCATCTACAATCTAATGTGCTTCGAATGTATCCTATCGAACCTCCCTTCGCAGGTGAAATATTTCTTAATTACTCTAAGCAGCATCTAAAAAGGTTCTTGCAAATATCTGCTCGGGATGCCTATGTTGACCTTCCCACCTAAACAATCTCGCTTGATGAAATCTTCATAGCATCGAACGTCCAAGGGCACGCCCTTAAACCATATCTCACCACGTAGAGGGATCTATGTTGCAGTCGACACAGTTTCCTCGATTACCTGAAAAATGACACCTGAGATCACCACACGGAATCCATAGAATCTGAGTTCGAACTGCTCGGCTAGTCTTATATTGAATCCTTGTATTTTTGTGCAAAATTCCATGCACCTGAATTGTTCAAAGGATGCTCTGACCTCAGGATCTTCGTTGATCAATGTCAAGTTCTGGGGCTCAGGCCCAACACCTATGCTACTTTGAATGCCTCTCTTTATGTTTTGGGAGGTTGTCATGGTGCAACTCATATTTATCCTTCACGTGGTGGATTAGGCACGGGCCCAAGGCAGTAGTCCTACTCAACCTGGGCTTGCGAGAGAAAACTATAAACAGTGCATAATCTTGACTGGTGAACATACCGCATGCAGAACATCTAGAATTTATAATAGAGAGGGAGGGGGGGTGGAAACGTGTCAGGGAACACTGAATTCATGGCGACTAGATGTTTCGAAGCACACATAATATTTTTCGTAGCTTCTCTGCGCGACGAGTACATTTCAGGGCGTGTAAGATACAAATGATAAGGAATGCAGGGCGCGTGTGATACAAGCAGTTTGATTTTTAATTCTTTCAGCCCTCATAATGAGTTGATGATGGTAATTTCACTTGTTGATGTGAGTTCTATTTAACAACTTGCATCAACCCTCAATACGTAAAACTTCCTTTCTGATAGGACCTGAATCTTTAGGAACAGGCTCATACCATTTATACATGTTTTGACTCTGACATCCCTTCCCGACTCCAAGGGCCAACCGGCCACTTACTGACTTCACATGCTTTCGACTCATAGACCATAACTTGACTAAGACCGACTCTAACTAAAAAAGGAAAATGACGGTGCTAACATAAAGGGTATAGATCGGTCACACCTTAAAGTAATTGATAATTAATGTAAACGATAATTAATCTAGTTATTATTAATTATATTGTGAGTTAGAGAGGTTGTCCCTTTCGTGCCAATAGACACTTCTATTGACAGGTCAAGTCTAATATAATTAAAGGTAAATTCTCCATTGAGGAATCATATCTTAAGTGTGAGTTTGGAAATTTCAACAAGTACATCTTCTTGAGAAAAGTGCACACCTCTCTTGGGCGCCAGTCTTCTAGGGTTTGTGAGCACCCTTTTGTGTGCTAGGTTTTCTTGGTGGTGGAGGTATTTCTCTTGAAGAATATAGCGAAGGATTGGTTGGGTTTTCTTCCCTTGTTGAGAAGGGTTTCCCAGGATACTTCTTGTGTACTTGTGCATGGTGTTTCTTCTTGTGATCTTGGTTGCTGCAACAAAATTTTTTATGGTTTAACTTAAATGCTAAAATGGAATGAACTTCATGCTTAATCCTTTCATATTGAAAAATCAACATTGTATCAGAGCATAGGTCTTGAAGAACCCATTGCACAAACAACTTTCATCCATCCTCTACCTCTCCTGTAGAAACCGTACGACCCTCCGAGGGTTCCCAGAAAATCCATACAACCTACCCTTCTGGGAGTTTTCAACACTTGGCACTTGGACGTTGGGGCTAAAAAGAGCATAGGTGTGTATGGCCTCCTTCAGTGTACCTCCAGCAAGTCTCAAACTGCAATTATGAGCATTTTGAATTTTTGGCCCTAGGGTTTCTAGGGTTTCGCTAATTTCTGCATAAAATTACTCCTTGAAGGAGCTATTCGGCCCACTAGTGCTATAATATCATTCAAAGTCTTATTTTTGGCAATCATAAGTCCAAAAAAATTAAAAGTGCTAGCCTAGCCTAGCCGTTAGGTGTTCTAGTCTAGTTGACAAGGGTTTGTGAAGAATCCAAAATTAAAATGAGTAAAATCATGATGGAAGATAAGATTGATGGATCAAGCAACTTCAAGTTCCTGGAAGACAAGACTTCAGAGGAAGGCTTATTGTGGGTGATACAAAAAAATGTGACACTATGACTACCCTATTCATGAAGATGTCAAGAGGACAGAGATCAGCTAGGTGCCATTGGAGAAGTCATATCAACACCCTTAGGTATGCACTTGTACATATATTATTTGTATCATTGTCATGGGGAAAATTGCAGGAGGAAGGAACCTTTTGCTGAAGTCATGGATCCATAGGGATCTCAGTTCATTCATAGGAACAAAACACTAAAAGTGAAGACTCCAGGTTTGATTGTTTTAATTTCCATTCCTATAACCTATATTTCTAAAGTTTTCTACAAGTAAGTGTTGTAGCTGTGAAAACAATCCTTAAATTGTTTTGATTCTAGAGATGTACTCATTATTCTCCTTTATGAGATATTCTTCTTTTGGTTCCTCTTGTTTTCTTGTTCCATATAGGTTAACAACAAATGAAGATGTTTATCCTTCAGAGGGAGTCACTTGACTCAGAGGGAGTCAAAACTATTTGAGAAAGAGGAAGAATAGAACCATCATGAAGGCAACTAATGCAATAATGCATGATTAGAATATTTCTATGATTCTATGGGCAGAATCTTACATGAAACAGTATATGTTCAGAACAAGAGTCTTCACCAAACTTTGAAAAACATAACTCCCAAAGAAGCCTTCACTAGAGTGAAGCCTAAGATTGAACACTTTAGGATATTTTGGTGCCCAGTGTATTTTCATGTACCCAAAGAGAAGAAGTCCAAGCTAGACCCTTCAGGGAGAAAGGATACGTTTATGGGATAACAATGAATCTTCAAAGACATTCCATATTGGCATCCCTGGTCAGAGACAAATTGAGACAAGCAGAGATTTTGTCCTTGAAGAAGAGATATCCTTTCAAAGATCCATAGAATCTCAGATGGAGATTAATAGTAAGACAATACCTTCTGTCCCTTCAGCGGTTCAAAGGGAGACAAACATTATTCCAGCTGATCCAATTTCTCCAGTTGATATGTTCAAAGATATTGTAGTAGGGAATAAAAGGCTTGCCTAGGCTCACTCTGCATGAGGCAGAGAAACATACAAGCCTCTCAAGGCACATCCCGAGAGAACAAAGATAATTTTTTGAACTACTCTTCAGTCATGAGCCACATCATTGATTTTGAGCCTTCTTGTCATAGAGAAGCAACAGGAGAATAGGTATGGCAAGATGCCATAACAGAAGAATACCAGTATATATTAAAATAATGATGTATAAGATATTGTTCAGAGACCAAAAGGGAAGTTTGTAATGACTTCCAAGTGGATCTATAATATCAATAATGCAGCTGATGGAAGTGTCGAGAAATACAAAGCGAGATCTATAGCCAGATATTTCTCACAAACAGTGGGAGTTTTCTATGATGAGACACTTGATCCAGTAAGACCGATACATTTCCATCTGTACTACCATCCATGAGTTGGAAACTATATCATATGGATGGATTCTTGATGATATTGGGTTTCAGAAAGAGTGTTGTTGATCCAAACCTATATTATTACAGTGTTGGTGACGAGAGCCTGATTTTGATGACTTATTCAGAAATCCTTATTGTTGGATACAAGTAAGCTTTGACCTCTGATTTCGAGATGAAGGATATGAGTATGATGCACTACTTCTTGGGACAAGAAGTATGACAGAGGACTGGTGAGATTTTCCTGAGTCAAGGAAATATACAATGGAAATATTAAAGAAGTTCAGTATGATAGAATGAAAATCCACGGTGATGGATTTGAAGAAAATGATTGATGATGATTCAGACGATACTGATCCACAATTGATTTGGATCACTGATGTATCTGGTTAACACCAGACTTGATTCATGTTATGCAGTGAATGTATGTATTCATTCCATGAGTCAACTGAGACAGACTCACTGAACAACAACAAAACATGTATTGAGATATCTACGAGGCACAGTTAGTTATGGCCTGAGATATGCCTCCAGTGAAGACTTGAGTTTGTAGGGATATGCAGAATGGACAGAGAGTACAATGGACTAGAAAAGCACATCCAATTGTTGTTTTACCATGAAATTTTCCATGGTTTCCTAGTGTAGCATAAAATAGAGATCTGTAGCATTGAGCACTGCAGAGGAAAAGTACATTGCATTGAGTGTAGCAGTCCATGAAGCAGTGTGGATTCACAAACTTCTTACTGACTTATTTGATCATGAGATGGATCCTACTACTATTCATTGTGATAAACAGAGTTGTGTAAATCTCTCCAAGAACCCTGTGTTTCATGACAGATCAAAATACATCAAGATAAAGTATCACTATATCGGAGACATGGTGCAGAGGAAGACAATACATGTGCAGTATCTTCCTACCCATGAGTAGATCACAGATATCTTCACCAAATCGCTTTCCAAGACAAAGTTCAAGTATTTCCGTGAGAGACTTGGCCTAGTGGAGAATGCCTCCCTAGCTGAGAGGGAGTGTTGATGATTACAAATGCGTGAGACGTTCTCCAGGACACAAACTTGAGAGAGAGCCCCTGAGATGGGTGTGTGGTTCCTATCTGAGACAGAACTGGAACGTAGATATGGCCTCCTCCTTATAGAGAGTTTAGAAGAACTCCAGATGATATTCATGTGTAACACAGTGAGAAAAAAGATCTGCTGAGTTGGACGTGCATGTGGCTGAGCACAAGGTGAACATGTGAATTCCCATGAGCTAGATGCATCATTATGAGACAGAGATGAAGACGATGTATTAGCCTCCTCTGAGAAGAGAGTTGAGATGATGAACTCTAGATGATTCTCCTGTGTATTGTAGTGAGAAAGGAGATTTGTTGAGTTGGATGTGCATGTGGCTGAGCACAAGGTGAACATGTGAATTCCCATGAGTTGGGTGCATTGTCATGAGACAGATATGAAGACGATGTATTAGCCTCCTCTGAGCAGATATTTGAGATGATGAACTCCACACGACTCTCCTGTGTAATGTAGTGGGAAAGAAGATTTTTTGAGTGGATGTGCCTATGGATGAGCACAAGTGAACATGATCCTAGTGGTTGAGCACTAGTGAGTGTGGTTCTCCTATGAGACACAGTCAGATAGAGATATGCACATCCCTATGGATGTGCCCCTATTGGTTGAGCACTAGTGGTGTATGAGATCCCTTTATATATTGTTCAAGAGTCAGACCTGCCTGTAACCCTAATTGTAATGTAAAGGGTACAGGTCAGCCCCACCTTAAAGTAATTGATAATTAATGTAAAAGATAATTAATTTGTTTATTATTAATTATATTGTGAGTTAGAGAGGTTGGACCTGTTGTGTCAATAGACACTTATGTTGACAGGTCAAGTCTAATATAAGTAAAGGTAAATTCCCCATTGAGGAATCATATCTTAAGTGTGAGTTTGTAAATTTCACCAAGTACATCTTCTTGGGAAAAGTGTGCACCCTTTTGTGTGCTAGGTTTTCTTGGTGGTGAAGGTCTTTCTCTTGAAGAATATAAAAAAGGATTGGCTGGGTTTTCTTCCCTTGTTGAGAAGGGTTTCCTAGGATACTTCTTGTGTACTTGTGGATGGTGTTTCTTCTTGTGATCTTGGTTGTTGCAACAAAATTGTTTATGGTTTAAGTTAAATGCTAAAATGGAATGAACTTCATGCTTAAACCTTGCATATTGAAAAATCAATAGTATTGACTTAGTGTCCTTCTTTGTGTGGATGACAAGTCTCCTTTCTTAGTCTCCTAGTCTAAATTTAAGGAAAAAGAATTAATAGTGAATGAGAAGGATGTAGAAGCCTCCTATATAAATAGAGGCTCTCCTATCATTCCAAAGAATTGTGAATTATAGGAGATTATTTTTACAAGCCATTAATAGAAGATCTTTCTTGGAGTTTTGGTGTCAATTTTAGAGTTCTCTCTTTCTTGGTTCAACAAAGATATTATTGTGAATGTTCAATACTTCTACATGCTATCAAGATTGATCCATTTGAGGAGTTACTTAACTACTTGGAGAGGAGATGTTCTAGGGTTTGTTCCTTCCTTCTTCTCTTGTTAACTTGGTAAGTTCTTAATCCATTTCTTTGTTTTTCCTCTTGGTTCCTTGGCAAGGGTTTTATGCATTATATTCAAGTTATAGTTGATCTTGTTGGTGAAGGATCTTCCCTTTAGGAAACCCTTCTTGTAGGGACTTGGTTTTCATGAATTGTCTTGATTAGACAAGAGACTATTTTTCCATAAGGTTCTAGTCTCTCATTCTAATCCATAAGCCTTGGATAACCAATTCTTAGAGGGCCATACTTGTTGGCCTGATAAATACCTAAGTGGAGACAAGGAACTAAGTCTAAATCCCAACAAACAACCACAAAAATTATAAAATAAAAAGTATTTTATTTCTTATTTTATAAATATCAAAATCCAAAAAACAATGTAAAAAACAAAAAAACATACAAAAATATTCATTTATTGTCTAGTGAATGATTAATGCTCTACCTTATTTCCTAGACATCTTGTACAAGGGTTTATGATTCATTGTTAATATATAACCCCAAGAAGGGAAATCAACCCTCCCTCATTGTGCTTTAAGGATTTAAGGAGTTCTTCAAATTTGTAACTTAATTTGCAGCATTAGAAATCAGATTTGGTGGAACCCTAAAGAATAGGGTTTGATGCTTCAAGGTGTATTCTAACCCTCTCCTAGTCTATACCTCATTTCTAGATTGATTTTTCAAGCTTATCTAACATATCTAATTATGAAATCAATATCCTATTTTCTTAATTGTGTTTGTCTTTTATTGGGAGATTCTCTTGAAACCCTAAGGGAATCGCCATCTATTCTTACAAGTTTATGCAAAGTTCATGATCATATATCAATTAAGATTGTAATTCATCAGTGCTAGTTTGTATTGAATGTTATTCATATATCATATTTCAGACTAAGCACGCAATAATTAGCTTATAACCCTCTTTATATTGGGGTGGTTTATGCCCTTGTTTTCTATTAGATATTCCTTAAGGTGTCTTGTCACTTACTAGGCATTGGTCCATCTAATTGCATATTAAGGTGTTGTTTGTTGAAGTTAATCTTTCGCAGGACAACGACTACTTGACATGTTTACTTCACTTAGATTGGGATACCCCATGTGGCTTCTAAGAGTTGGCCTAAAGTGAAGGGAAATTGTACTAAAGTGATAATGGTGCATTTCCCAAGTGTGATTGCCTCCTTAGGACCATATTTGGGGCTCTTACAAGCCTAATGATTTGGGTAGTAATAAGATGTAAGTGTAGGAGTCAAGGAGGATTCTTGGTGGAGTGTTGAACATTGGTTGGGAGTGATTCCTACCTAAGAAGAGTTGGTGGCTAGGGTTTTTATGGTTTCCTTAACTAGGATTTAGAGAGCTTGACTTGCACTATCATTATAATGAAATTTGCATACGTACTTGTACTTCATTTCTTATATATATGAATATTCCATCCATCCAAATAATGTACTTGTAGATTTTATTTCCATCTTGTGTTATCTTCTTGATTGGGTGGATTACAACTCTTCTTGCTCATGTTGATTTTAAATACTGTACAATTGAAATAGTTAAGTGATTTAACACACATTTTTAAGACAAAAGAGTAGATTTGTTGTAAA
>ML797789.1:35610-56842 GCA_009831015.1 Picea engelmannii | reverse complement strand
AAATGAGAAATTTTCCAGGTCCAAGAAGGTTCAGAGTCCAACATATACAACAGCGGTGGAGTTGTTGAGATCAGTCTCCAAGTGGGAGATTGTTGGTTGTGGAGCCTGATTATCTTCCTGATTTATAGGTCTTTTACTTTCAGTCGTGTTTATACCCCACGAAGTATTTACACCCCAGAAGTATGTACACTCTTCCACGCGGGGGAGTGCAGAGGGGGGGTACCCCCTCTGCAAGGTCCGGGGGGATATTGTAATTTCATTGTAAATCTGGACCGTTCATTATAAGGTCGCAGATCTAATGGTAGAGATTATGTTAGGGTTTTTTGCCCTAGAAGGCAACCCTCTTTTATGAGGGAAATGTATCGCGGCTATGGATTGATGGTGAATATTGTATTCTGAGAGAGGAGACTGTGAGAGAAAGAAGAGGAAGTTACAGTGGGTTTTGCTGTAGGTTGTATCCCTTCATTTGTTGGATAATAATAAAGGAAGGACCTGGCAATTTCTCTGGTGGACGTAGCCCACACTGGGTGAACCATGTAAATCTGTGTCTCTCTTGTATTGTGTGTCTTCTGTGTTTTGTTTCTGCATTTGTTTTATTTTATTGCTCCGCGGTCCTGTTTTTTCTAACAGTAACTTAGTACTTCATATCAACCCTCTAGATGAAATTTCATAGGGATTAGCTCAAAGAAACCTCAACTAAATGAGGTGAAATTTTAGATTTTCATTCATCACATTGGATGTGAAATTTCTACATGATGTTCCATATTCATAATAGTAGATGTGACTAAATGGTTAGGTGGAGATTTAGTGGCATGCACAGGTTGGGAAGTGGCACGATCCACAAAAGTGCCAAGTAGGCTAGAGGACGTGAAGTCCACTGAAGTGTCTATTTAGCTAAGTAGTGTAGAAAACATGAAAGTAGGAAGGAGATTTAGATGTTCCACTATGAACTCCACCAAATACTGTAGAGACATGATCTTTGAATTCATCTCTACTTGTTTCCCCATAAAACTGACACAACGACCCAAGACTCCCCTTCCCATTCTCTTAGGCTGAGAATATGCTTACTAGTATCAATGGAACATTGGTCCAAAATTCTATTGTTTTCCTTCAATTGACACTTTCAACCCTATTTCCATTGATTCCAATGAGAACCTGTTGAGTATGTCACATTTCGACTTATTTTTCCAACATCTTTCTCACATTGCTTCAACCCTTTTTCCAAGTATTTTAGGTCACAGAGGAGGCAACACCAATTTCATCAATGGCAGTGTTCCATGGATACACACATGTAGTGGTGAGGGTTCCCAAAATATGTGTGTGTGTGTGTGTGTGTGGTTGAGGATCCAAGCTCTTCCCCTACAAATGAGAATTATCCTCTAGAGATTTATTTTATAGAATTAAACACCTAACCTATTGGTTCATCTCACAAGAAGGAATTGTCTCTACCATTGTATCTCTCATAACTTTTCCAATGAGAATGGGGTGTATAATAAATGAAGCCAGGAAGTGGTTGTTGTTTGAACTCCTTCCTATAATTTGCATGGTGGGACATATGTTGCTTCATTGGACTATCTCCATAATGGTGTTCATAGTGGGGGAGACATGGTGGTCGTTGAAATGGCCCCCTTCTTTTCGCATAATTCCCCTTTCCTTAGGCGAGGCCCTTCATTTTCATGTATGTCTACCTCCTTGTTGAGGTTTCATAAGACATGGGAAAATTCGTATGTGTTGAATTCTTTTCCCACCATGATTTCTCAATGACAAATTGTGTAGATATGAATATTAGATGGGAGAGTATTATGGTGTAGTGCTCTTTTGATAATCATGAAGTCACCAATCACCATGGCTCTATGTACTCCTTTGTTTGCTAGGATAGTAAGGCCTTGAAATACAATGAGAGATTCCACCTCAATTTTTGTCACAATACCTATCCCCCAAGCATATTCAGCTAATTTTCTTCCTCCATATTCATAGACAACCCCCCCCCNCTAACCCTAGATATTAGCCTCCATCTTCATAACTCGAAGATATAAATAGTTTATCAATAAAATATGCAAATTATTATTTTAAGATCTTATTTTTCGTATAAGACATCACAAAGTTGACCATAATAGCACCTTCATTACTAAAATGAGTTCACCAATCATACATGAGTTAGCAACATCACAAACCATGAGCAACCTACATATTCATATCTATCAACCCACATTAAGTGAGTGTCCAAAATACGCATGGTCTATATCCAATGATCTTTTAAGTATTGTCATAAATTGATCATGCCACTTTCACCATTTATGATCCTAGCATAAACTAGTTCCATCATAAAATTAAGAATTTCAATTGAAAACCTAAATTATTTCCTTCATACTTGGCCTAAAATAAGACATCCAAATAAACTAATGATATTATGAAAAAAACACATACATTTACCAACATATATATAAGCCAAATTGTTATATCAAATATCAAATAGAACAAGACACCACCATATCAAATCAAAACTATTTAGTTCAAAAACTCAAAAATATTACCACAACAATCTTAATTTAAACGATGTCTAAGAAAAATAAGTATTTTTCGAAGTCTCTTCGAGTTTAGAATATCTGGGTATGGCATGGTCAACCTTCTTATCAACTATGCGGTTCATAGAATCCACTATCTATTCAAGTTTTGGGATAAACCAAGTTATTATTTATTGGGATAAACAAAGGAGATTTATTATTTGGGATGAACAAATTATCATATTGAATGCTTGAGGAAGTGAGCCATCAAAATTTTATTGCCACTATATCCTACCAAGAAATTTCAAGGGGAGGAGGAACTGGAGCATCCCACCCGTCTAAGTTATTTTTTGGAAAAGAATTGTTTTTCGGGGAATTGTGTGGTAGAGTTGCACCAAGGACACTCAGAATGGCATGGAGAATCTTGTAATCACTCCTTAATTTATAATCGTCCTGGTCTTCATGGTGGAATAGAACCCCAACCTCTCCAAGTGATATGTGGTAACCACTAGCGAAATCCAAAATACTATAACTTGGAAGATTAGAAAATTTCTATGGATTAGGATTATAAAGTATAGAAAACCACATATTGCAATCCCTTCCTCTTTACAATTCCCTATCAATCCATCTTTGTACTCCTCTCTGATTATTCATCTAATACAAGAAAGATATACATTGGAAATTTACTTTTCTTTTACTTGGCAATACATTTTACGTTAGCTTTTGAACACAACTATGAAACCTATCATCAATAATAATCATAAAAAGAGTTTGGTTACTCTCATTCAATAATTCATTCATTGGGGTGGAAAGTGCAAGGAGTAATTTTGAACCCTAAGGGAAATTATGAACTTAATTAGACCTAGGGGTTAGGCACATCCTCTAACAACCAAGTTGAATCACTATCCCTATATCAAGGCCTACTCATCCTTAAGTCAATGGGGATCAATAACATTATTGAAATCAAGGATTCATCTATTATAATCTAACAAGTACAAAGTTTCTTAGCTCCGACACAAGACACTCTTCTTTCAAGACTAGTTATCAAAATTCAAGGTGTGGCAAATTCTTTCAATTCTATTGAATTTTATCATGTACTTCAATATCAAAATAGGCATGTTAATGTAATGTCAAACAATGGAACCTTAGTGGGTCGTGAAATGTTGTCAAAAATGAGAGGGGCTAGGGGGCGCTCCTTGGTGTATCTTCCTTGAAATTATGCTTTCAAACATAGGACATGGCATACAAATCATGCTAATGGACAAGTGGCATAGGGAATTTAAGTCATCACCATAGGAATTAAACCAAGCCTTGATCATCGTACTTCCTCTCCCTTGTTCCAAGCCTGGTAGTGGAACAACATTTACCTTTGAAAATATGTTTCCATTTGCAAATGGGATAAGTATTGTGACTTTGTGTGGTTTACGTTGGATTTCTATCATGGCCATCCTATTTTGGTATTTGTTTGTCTTTTTATAGTTTGTTGGTGGTATGACACTCTGGTATTGAGGCTCTCTACAGGTGCATCCTCAGAGTTGGCATTGGCTTCTCCTTTGAATTCCCTTTGTTTGGATTGTGTATGACATCCCTCTAGGTTTAGGCAGTCATTCATGAGTAGAATGGTTAGACATAGGCACTCTAACAGGCGCATTCCATGAAAAATATCTAACCTTCGAAGGACTTAGAGACAAATTTCTCACTAATTCATTGATCTCTAGGATACATTGTAACACTCCAACAAATCGATGACCCCTCAGTGAGAATCCCAAGCAATCATGACTGAAGAGTTAACAACAAAAGTGGACAAACAAGAGAAGTAAATTGAAAATCTAATAGTAGATAACAACATGCAATGCCAGCTGATTTTGGGTTTTGCAAAGAGTTTCCAATCTTTGGCCACCTTTCCAAAGGTTTCTATTGGGTCATCCAAAGAAATGGTTAAAGATGAGGAAACAATCCAACTGGTTCTAGGAGAAAATGCATATGAAAACACAAATTGGGACCTTAGCCTCCTAGTGGACATCAAGTAGGAAGTCGTTAGTGGGCATGCTTTCTTCTAAAACTCTAATTTTTTCATGCAATGCAAGATTGTTTTGTTTTTAGTTCACTACATTAGGATATTATAGTAGTAGGCTCTTTAGTTATGTTGAAAGGATTGCAAGCATAGCCTAGCAAGTATGTAACTTTTTTTAAATTTTGGGGGTTCATGAATCCCAAGACCCGAGCTATTTTAATTTTGATTTGTATTAAATCGATAAATGGTGTGGATGTAGCTTTCCTTCAATACAAACTATATTTGTTTCAATTAAAAAAAAATCATTCATCAACAATTCATGCTAAGAAACAGGACACACCCCCTAGGGCGTGGGTGTCCATATCCTATGTGTTGGACACTGGACACATGTCAAACATGTGTTTGACATGTGAACCTATAATGTGCCTACATGTTGGACACTAATGCATGGAGGAAATATGGGAATTTACACACTTTTTGGAATAGTAGGCTTGACAAGTGTAGAGTAGAGACAATGGTGTATGTGCACTCCAACCCCCGTCTTATTTACAATATGAGAGATGAGTGGTTAAAGGAGAAGACAAAAAAGTGGGATGTATTTCTTAATGATATGGATTTGGACAACAATGTTGATTTGGCATTAGCCAACTTGGATCATAATGGACCAAGGCTAGAAATGGTAAATTTTGATGGTGGTGATCCTCTTGAGAGGTCATCCTCCACACTAGAAGATGCAGATCTTGGATTGGATATAGAGGAGGAGGAGGAGGATTGAGGGGAAAGAAGTGGAAATGGTTGTGATCTTGATGATTCCAACATGAAGGGCAATTGGTGAGCTATGAGATTCTTCCATCTACATTTCTATTATCTACCCTATTTTGTATTTGTCATTGGCATTTCTACCTATTGCATGAGTGATTCAATGTCTCTGTAATACATTTGATTTTGATGACACCAAATGACTCAATGAAAAAATTACAATTTATGGTTCTAACTTCTAAACTTGTATTTTATGTGTATCGAATCTTCTAATTTCTTGTGTGTTTGATCATCATTTGGCATTGACATTGATGTAGTAATTAATTGTATCAATATTTTGTAAATATTTTGATTTCTAAAAAAAATCGGATCTCGTGTCTATATTTCATTTGTGTATTTGTAATGAAACTAAACACCTAAGCCTCAACCTTATTTCATAAACCCTCTTGTTCAAAGAAACATCATACAAAAAAACACTTGACCACCTCTAACGGAATAATGGCTTGCAACCTCCTTTCACTTTCAATATCCATCCATCCCCTTGTAATTTTTTTTAATATATATCAAACATGTCCCCCATGTCTTGTTTCAATAGTCAACATGTCCCATTCTAATTTCTAAAAAAATTGGATCTTTATGTAATTTGTATTTGTAATTTGTGTGAGTATATGTGTATTTTTTGTATTTCTAATTTGTGTGTGTATATGTATGTGTGTGTATAACATGTCCTCTGTGTTATGTTTTGGAGTTCGACGTGTATCCTATTGAATACTCACATCCACATCTCTTATATTTCCTATGTCCCAATGTCATTTAACTTAGAATTCATGTGATTCTTTTTGCGTACAATTCAACATAACATATTTCTAATCCAATCAAATACAAAAAGTTTCACCGATCCATGAAAATATGAAACAAATTCAGATTTTTTGAAGTAATTGTTGATGTATGTAACATCTGACAAGTACTTCCACGTTGGTTTGTGTTTAGCACGTGGGAGTCATCCTTAATACCTCTCAAGAATTAAGAGATTCACTTTGATAAAGTAATTGTTAAAGTGAATTAACTTTTGTAATTAATGTGATTTTAATTTAATTAAATGCCTAAGTATTTGGCATTAGTGAATTAAATCATAGCCATTAGATCATAAAGTGGAGGTGAGATTTGATCTCATCCTGTGATCACTTTAGAGATCTAGGGTTTTGGATTTAGGGTAAACTCAAGGTTATAAAAAGGAAGCCTAAGTGAGAGGAGTGGACACACAGAGTGGGAGAGTGAGATCTCATTGATTGGGTGAAGAAGGACTTTCATCCATATGTCGAGGGCAGGGTTCAAGGAAAGGAGCAATGGGACAACAAGGGAGATACCAGCCAACCAACAAGATCAAAGGACTGATCTTGAGGTTTCTAAGGCTTGGTTATTTGTTGTTTTTTATTATTCTTCATGTGGGCCATTATCCCATGACAAGACCTGGATTAATGAAAATAAACATCTCACAGTACTAATTTTCCCTTCAGGGTTTTTACCCAGAAAATTTCATGTGCAATGTGTTTGGTTTCTAGTTTGTGCTTCTGTTGACCACCTATTTCAAATAGGGGGTCAAATCCATGTGCCATGATGATATGTACTTAATGGTTCTACTAATTTGAAGACTTGTTGATTCTACAAGGAAGTTTTGGCTTCAACACAGTTTTTTGTAATTGAAATTTCCGCTCCCCTGCATGGGATAATAATGTAATGGGTCTGCATGGATCATAGTTTAAGTCGGTTTCCTAGGAATTCATCATTGGAGGAGTTCCTTTCATCGAGTATTTTTTTTCCTCGGGTTATTAATTTGGCCTAACCAGCCGTATTAATTTCCCTTGAGTTTTTCACTCCCACAATAATTCTCCAAAGTGGTGAAAAGAATTCCAATGGTCGAGCCCTATGGTAGCTAGTGTCTAGGAATATTGTAAATGACCATGCTAGACATCTCCTAGATTCTTGCGGAATTTCGTCGATTCTAAGTAGTTTTTTTTTATTTTTTAAAATTACCCATTTAATGGTAATTTTAATTATTTTTTGATAAAAATTGTAAAAAATGGATCCTTGGGATTTTGATAGGGGTATTTGTACTCAAATGAAATGGAATGAGACCCCATACACCCTTGGAGAAAGTTTCAGCTCAATTGGACAAGTTTTGCTAGGTGTTTATCCATGAGGAGTCTAAGTTAGTCTAAGACAACAATTTAATTGTTGGAATTGACAAAGTCAAACTTATCAAATAATTGTAATTTTAGTAAATTAAGTGGAGAAAGAGTGGGAGAAATTACCCAAACATTTTCCTAACCCATTCCTAACCTTTTCTAACCCTCACATCACCCCCTCACCTAGCCATTAAGCAAAAACGTCACTTTCCCTAGAGAGGTGTGTCCCCCTTCTAGAAAGTCTCCAAAAAGTAAAAAAATAATTAAAAAATTAATGGAAGACTTATTCTATCCTTTGGTGCGCCTCTCTAGACCCTACAACTCATAATTTGACTTGTCAAATCCTTTCCAACTCACTCCAACTCATTTCCAAAACCCTAACTTACCAAAACCCTAAAAGTGACTCTTCCTTGCCTTTGTCTATTTCTCTTGGATGTGTGACACTTGTAACTCATCAATGAGAGGTCACTCTTAGCTCCAAAGTATAAATAAGATTCTTATCTCCCTCATTTCACACATCTATTATCAGTCTATTGTTACTCTATCCAATTCTCTCATCTCATCTCCCACTCTTCTCTCTCATTCTTTCTTGCTCTTTTCTTTTCTTAAGCTTGTGGCAAGTATTTGTTCAAGTTTGCTTCTAATACAAGGAAATCTTTGGAGAATCCATGGTGTTAAGAGTCTTCTTGGTGCCATATTGCTACATATGAGGTGATCTTATTCTTGTGTATTTTTCGTGTGCATGTTTAGCTTATAGATCTAGAATAGGAACTCTAAGCAAAGTATTTTGTTTGGATAGATTTGTAATAGTCTTATCATAGATCTAGTGGATTGTTTATTTGGGTATTGCAAAGTATTTTGTTTTACCATCTAGATTTACTCACATCCTATCTTTTTTTTGTAGCTTTTCTCACAAGATTCGCAGGTTGCCTAAGGGTTTGGAGTGAAGATTTCATATCTGAAAATCACTCTTTTACCCACATAAAAACCTCTAATATTTTTTGTCATGTTTTTATGCTCATATTATTATGTATTTGGGTGGATTGGTGTGCTGAAATAGACCAAAATTGAATACAAACACTATTGGTTTTTACTTAAATTTCTGGTTTTCTCTAACAGAAATTTTTTGTAGATTTTTCAGTCATTTCTGCAGTTTTTCCAGTAAGTTTTACTTGATGGTTTTTGCATGTTTTTTACAGAAAACGTGGAGGAACAGCCCATTTGGGACCCTAAAACAGCAAAGAAACACCTCCTAATCTAGGGTATTGAATACCCTCTTCTTCTCCTTCTCTCTCACTTTGTAAGCAAGCCCCAGAAGAGTCATTAAGGGCTTGCACTTCTCTAAAAAATATGTTTCTACGTTTTTGTTTCTTTTTCTACACCTAGGAAGAGTTTGGCCAAGACAACCATCCTAAATCGTAAGACTTTAATTTCTTAAATTTAATTTTCTACAATTAGTTTAGTTTCATTTATTTCAACTCACTTTGGCACAATAAAGGAAGGTTTGTCTCCACCTTGTGCCATTGTTTGAGGTTTGTTTTAGTTTAGTTTTATTTTCAAGTATTTTTCTTTCTTTTGTTTCCCTACACCTTGGAGTGTGCTTGGCTTTGCCAACCCCCAAAATCGTAAGTCTAAATTAGTTTATGATTGCTTTCATTTTACATGCTCAATAATGGTTTAATATAAATAATGAAGTAATCACATGCTAGTTTAGGCCCATGGAGGCATTATGAGTTAATTTGTTTATCTCATTAATGTTTGCTACTTATCTTCTTTTAGGGCATTTTACTATTTCATCTTGCAATTTATCTTTCCAAACACATTAGTTTATTGCAAATCATTTAAGCTTAAGTACTATTTATTAATGAGGTAAATCTTTTATATAATTTACTTCTATCTCTTGCAACCTTGTATGATCTTGTGGTTTAAGGCAAACATTTACTTTCTTTTGCAAGTTAATTTTCGTACTTTGCTTTCATTGATTTATCATTCAAGTACTTGGTATCTTGCAAGCACATCTTTTTCAACAACATATGTTGCATTCACCTTAACTTAGTTTTAACTAACTCTATTTACCTTAGTCTCCTAGGATCTAAAAACAACTAGTTTAATAGGTCACCTTTTACTGACCCAACTTTACCATCAAAAACGAAAATTTAAGGAAGTAATGGGAGATGTTAGATCGAGGACGATCTCACAAAACTTGGTGTCCTTCTTGGGAGTACTTTTATTCTTGGGTTGACCTGTGGAGCTAGGGTGGGGTCTTGTTTGTCTCATTTATTGAGCACCCAACAACTTTTTGGTACAAGCGGGGGGAGTTCTTGGGTTGTCACTTAGTCTAGGATCAAATCCTAATTTAACAACTTAATAATCCTAAAATTTATCCACTTAACCTTGGACATCTATTTGGGTACATCGTATGTGGTTCATTCTTTAGTACACATTTGCAAGCACTTTAAATTTACATCTTTTTTGCAAAATACTTTAAGCACTTGTGGATTGGACTAAGTGGTTTAGAAGTTGCGCTTTAGCCCTTGGAGGCCTATTTTTCATGCTTTAATATTGAGTTGAGTTTAATCTTTATGTGATTGGTCTCATTCCTTGAAGTTGTGCATCCTTTGGAGGTTTCTTCATTGCTTGGAGCTTGGAGCTTGTGCTTGTGTTTGTCGGTGAAACTTCCCCTTGAGTTGCGCATCCCTTGGAGGCACTCTTGTTTGGGATAGTTGGTTTGATGTGTTGTGGTTGTTTCTTCCTTTGAGCAATATCTTCTTCACCTGCACATTTAAGTATCATTGCAAGATAGTTGTTTGTTTAGTTGTTTTGTTTTATATAATTTGTATCTTCATTTGTATCTCTTAGTTTAACGTTAACTTTGTAGATAGTGGTTTCTTTCATTCTTTTGTATCTAGTCTAATTGTGTAATCTTGTATCTAGTTTTATTTTGTAATTATTGTTGTAATCTTTGTACAAAACGAAACACCCTTAAACTTATTTGACCCCTTACCCAACCTTAGGCACTAGTCTTAGTTGACTTAGGGAAAGGTTTGCTTTTGCATTGAAAATTTGCATTTGCATTGTTGACTCTCATATAAGCTAGATTCCCCTTAATCTTCTAACAATTAAAATTAACTCCTAGAACACATCTAATAACTCACATAGTAGTTAGGGTCTACCCCCCTTGGCTTCCCTAGGAGTAAGCCTAGATGGAAGGAGTTCAAGTCGAGGTGACTATGGTCTTGAACTTAGACATTGTGTCTCTGAGGACACACTAAGTGGACCGAGACTTAGTCCATGTTTGCAAATGTGTATAAGGAGGACAACAGTTTCCACTGCAATGCTTCGTTAATAACTCAATTTTGTTTTTATTCAATAGAAGTAATGTGTTTGGAATTAATTGTCGATTGTTGAGTTAGGGGAAATTTTAGATGGTATTGGAACATGATATCTAAAGAGTAACTAGATTGCATAGAAATGTGATTTGCAGTGCAAGAAAAATTGTATTTTTTGGTTGCAAGTTGCAGGGTAAAGAAAATTAAAAAAAAAAAAATCGTGCAGTCATATGGATTGTACAGTCGACGTACATCGTATGGATTAGCTGCAATAGTGAGTAGATTCGATCCACATGAGATTAGCAATGAACTGTCATTTGCGTGGTGTTAGCCTCGAGCACAACATGCGCCAACGGTGTGTTATCAAGCCAACAAAAGAGAAGTGGTCGTGTGAGTTGTTGGGTGTGGGCATAAGAGCTATGAAGGGGGAGGACGACCAGAAGAAAAGGTTCGTTCATGGGGATTGCAAATGGAATTCATAGAACAACCGCCAATGAATGGAGGAGTCGCGTGCTAAGAGAATTGTTGGGTGGAGAGAGAAGGTGGAGAGTGTCGACGGTGGTGTTGAAGGTTGTGGGAAATGGGAGAAGCAGAAAATCATCGGAGCAACCAACCACTAAGAAAAGTAAGTAGTGGCTATGTCGGTCACAACATTCGCAACCAACAGGGTTGCCAAAGCATGCCTCCAGTCGTGTGCGGGACATCCAACCACCAAGAAAAGACAAGGGTGAGTTGTTAGGGCTCATCCACCACTGCCAACAAGCCAACAGAGTGTCAGGCAGCCAAAGAAGTACCCGGGAAACAACAGAAGGTTGTGGAAAGCTTCAGGAAAGGGTTTGGGCAGCGGGTAGCATGTCTAGGAAATGAGTAGAAGGTCCGGGTAGAGGTCCAAGCGGGCAAAGATCATCTTCAATTTTCTTGTGCCTGAAATTCTAGGCACATATTTTCAGCAGATCATGTTCCTGGAAAATTTTAAATCTTGGAGATAGAAGCAGTTGGTTTGAGGTATGAGGACCAGTTAGACAGTGCCTCTAAATTTTTTCCATGGAAAGCGAGAATCATGTTTCTCCTTAAGGAGAATGGATTGTGGAGTCATGCATAGGAAAAGTCACTTAAGCTAAAGTCAACGAAGAAATAGGAAAAGTCACTTAGACTATAGTCAAGCACAAGTAGTGGCCTTTCCCCCTACCTGCTTTGTGCCTGACTATAGTCTAAGTGAATTAGTGGCTAAACAATGAATTAAGCCAAAAAGCATAGGAAAAGTCACTTAAGCTAAAGTCAACGAAGAAATAGAAGAAAAAGGTGTTGAGGGGGAAACTTAATTAATTATTCACTCACCTTAGGAGGAAAATCACCTAGCTTAAGTGATGTCAACGGAGAATTAGATCGGGAAGAGTATAAAGGGAGGAATTCGACCTAATTCATCATTATGTTATGATTTGATGTTGAGAGAGTTTCCAAAGGATGAGGAGAATCGTCCTTATGTTGTTTTGAGGATTTCTGGAGGAAACCACCACCTTGATTGGTTTCGGTGTTGAGAGACACACCCTAGCCTGTCGGAGATACCATCTAAGTATTTCACCATGTTATTCAGGAGTATCCAGTTTGCAGTGATTGCACAACTCAGCCAATGAGGGCACAAGGGTTAAAGAGGGTTTTGTTTAGCTACATGAGCCCAAGGATTATCTTACAGATTCCTCCCGACCTAGTTGAGTACTAGTCAGGGCACATCTTTGGAGCCACCAGTCATCATATTATGACGGTTGAATTTCTCAGGGCACAGCAGACAGCCAGAAAGTGAGCGTCTCTTGAGGAGGGACATTTGGGGTTCCAAAGGGAGTTCCAGATCAGATCCGAGGAAACCCTTCCAACCCAGTACAACATTGGCCAAGGCGCACATTTTGAGATATATAACAACATATTCTGTCAGTGGAATCACTAGGGTGCACTCATAGAGCCCATGAGGTGTGCAACCCCCCAGGGGATGACATCCAGAGCTTTCAGGGTCCGATCGCCAGTCTCTCTGTCATCAGAAGAAGCCTAGAGGTCAGGGCACTCAGTTTTGGATAGTTCCAAGCAATTATGTCGAGTATAGCCACCAGGGAGAGTTTTCCAGAGTTGCAGCAGCTGTCGTGAGTTTTCAGAACTGCATCTTTTTGTTGATCTATCTGTGCATGCACAGATCTACCTTCATCTTCTGATCATGGGTATTTTGTATTAGTTGTTTGTATTCCAGTGACAATCCACGAGATCTAGCTGACAATTTTATCTTCTTTGAGCACATTATTGTATTTCTTGTTTTTTCCCTCATAATATATATGAATGAGATGGTGTTTGTTCATTATTCTTTATGCATCGTATATTCTTCCTAAACATTAATTGAATGAAACACACATGAGAAAATCACCAAGCATGTTAAAACATTAACTCAAATGCATCCAGAAACCCCCAGAGTATCAGATATGATAGTGGACTTCTCAGTTTAGCAGTGTTTCCTAGATTAGCCAAGTTATGAACATTGCAGTGGTATCAGAGCTTTCTTCCTGCCATCCTGTGAAGAAAGTGCTTCTCATGACCCCATGATTCCAAGAACATGTGAAGAATACCCAGAGGGTTGAGGTCATATTGGGAACAAATACATTCATTACCGCAAAGGTCATAGCAGAGACCAGAGAGACAGGAACAGAAGGGACTACACACCCTTCAACACTCAGTCTAATACAGAGCCAGAGTTAGAGGACAGAGAGCATATCAGCTCTGATACAGAGGAAGAAATAGAGAGGAGTATGGGTGACATACGAGATACTCAAGAGGGTAGGGGGAAAGGCCCCGAGACATAGTCAGACAGTACACAGGTCATCTTGAATGACTTAGCCAGAGGACAGCAAGACATGATGAATGCCATAGCACAGATGGTCATCAGTACACAGATGATCCATCATAGCGTAAGCACTATAGGTGCCAATGCCGCAGGAGGAGCGAGTGGTTCAAAAGGACACCAGGGAGGTGGGGCCAGTGTATCTAGTGGATCTTAGAGCGGAGCAAGTGCACACCCTTCACCTATACGAGCCTATACATCATCTGGGAGGGTTACCCGACCTTTATAGCCACAGTTCCAGGGAGGAGAGTCGTTGGGACAACCAGGGCATGCTATATGACATCCAAGTTAGGGACAAGTAGTGCCACAGGATCCATTCGGAGAGTACAGGAGAGATTACTTGGCACTAGGACCAGATTTCCATGCAGAAATGAGTTTTCTAGACTATTGTTCGATTAGGTATCGAAGCAGACCCCGGGAGGCCCAGAGGGGCAATGGGAAAACTCACAACATGGATTTCATCAAGAAAGTGGGAAATTTGAACATTCCTACTTTCGACGGATCATCACGATGTTCAGCTCAAGCATGGGTACAGAAGCTTGACACTCACTTCAAACTTAACCCGATGACAAAGTCAGAGGCTATCAGTTTCGCCACTTTACACTTGGATGGGGAGGCCCACGAGTGGTGGTACTTGTTATCACACAATTTGTACTTGCCCAAAGCCCAAGGTAAGTGGATACAAAATTGGTGTAACTGGGAATGACCTATCATTGTCACCTTAATAGAAAATCCCTTTCTATTTAGGAGTATGTTGTAGTACTCCAGGGGAGAAGTCCCCATTGACCTAAGGGTTTGAGAAGGATAAGGAAAATGATGCAAGAAATTCCCCCCCCCACCCTCTCACAAGTCACTCAGATTTAAAGGGTTCTTCATGTCTTATAGAGATGAAGCAAATGAGAAATGTTGTGTACCTTCCCAGAACAAGACAATAAAATAGAAAAAGGGCACTTTCCAAGTACCAAAATGATATTAGTTCTTCATAACACAATGAACTCTTAAAAAATGTGCTCGCTGATATAGAATTGCAGCAATATAACAGTTTATAACAACTATAAGAGATTTGCAACAGCCACAATAATTATGCTTTAGAATGCTTGATAAAAGAATTAAAATAATAGCTTTAACTAGGAAAATTGATAATAGATAGTCACAAGCAATTTTAGCAATGTCTAGCTAGCATAATATGTCACTTTTAGAGTTAATTTTCTTATGTTGGATGGTTGTAGCAATATTTTGCAACAACAACAAGTAGGTTAATGATTTAGGCTAATCTAAGGTTAGTATAAGTTAGTAGGTGTTCAAGAGAAGATGTTCTGAAAATTGTTTGATCAATCAACGGGTAGATTAGTGCCTTCTATGGTAATGGAGTCAATGATGGCAGCAACAACTCTTAGAGGAAAATAGCAATGATAATATTTAGCCAAAGGAGATGGAGAGGATGAGAGAGGTGTTGCTATCCCAAGGCCTCAAAAATCCATTTCCTAGAAATAATTGCTAGAAAGTAATAAAAATTAGGCCCTGGTGATTTCTCTTTTCCTTAGACAAATTCAAATAAAATATGCAATAAACAATGAGGTAGGGTTACTAGAGTGCTACAATGGTAGGGCTCTAGTATCTACTTATAGATAGATGCCTTTCAAGAAATTTTAGCAAGTGGAAGACTATAGAGAAAAATATAGTAACATATGTCTTTCTCCTAGGGTTTCAAACAAGCAATTTCATAATCTTTGACATGAAACAAGTAAATTCACCATAAGCATTCATTCACAATAAAGAAATGCATATTTTCTTCTTACTTCACCAAGAATAATCAAGTATAAACCCTAGTTGAAGATCCTCCACATGAAAATTTGTCAAAATACACCAATATTTTCCTCCTCCAAGAAGTGTGCACCACTTAATTTCAGCCAATAACTCTTAAAGAGGGAAAAATTTCAAACCACCACTTGTGTGATGAGTAAATGATAAAAAAAATGAGACTTTTATCTCTCTATTTATACAATAATTATGACCTTTAATTAAAATTAAGTCATCAAAAGGCTGACATGGTCAAATTACATCAAAAATCCAATTTTTACATAAATGTATTAAATTAAACCCTAAAATATTTTAGAGGTGACGTCATGCCCTTCGAGGGTGACGTTGATCCTCCTAGGTGGAACGTTGGGCCTCGTCTACAAAGCGTTAGGCCTCCCAAACCCTTGGATGATGCCACAAGTGGCAATTAGCACACAATTGTCTCCATAATGTCAATCCTAACGTTGGGTGACATCGAGGGTCACAAAGGTGACGTCATGGGCCTCCCAAGGCCAACGTCCAGGTGGAAGAGCAATATCCCCCTAGGTCTAGGTCTGCCAAAGTGTCTCTGATGAAAAATCCTTCTTTCTTCTCGGTGCAAGTCTCTGACATCTCTCTGCCCCTAGCTGGGGTCACAACATCCATCGGTGGGATTTCAGCCCCATGGAGGTCCAAGCTAATCATCTCCCCATATGTACCTGTCTACTGGGAAAAGTCCTGCAGCAACAACAAGTACGCTCTCCATGGGCTCATAAGTAACAGGGATCATAGTAATATCAATCACATCCAATAATCAAATTACCCAAACATGTGCATCAAGCCCCCCTTTACTTAGACAAATTCTCAAAGACGTTATGCATTTTAACAAGTTAGGTTTGGAGAGGGTCTCATGATATTCTATTGGATTAATCCTCCTCAAGTTTGGGGTGTTTCCCAAATGAGAGCCAATCTAGGTCATGTAAGTGTGTGAAATGGTGTAGGGGAAACGTTTGGGCAGAGGGTGCACTGATAACAAGGAAATGTAGGTCTTTCTTGTGGGTGCCTTTGTAGAGGGCAAGTTGCACCTTATCATGGATGTCATTGTTTCCTAGCCCATTCAATGCCTTTTATTCTTAGTCTTATTGTTTTTTGGTCTTTTTCTTTTCAAGGGAAAAGTTGGGGGACACTATCCGGGCGTGGTGACCAAAGGTGACAGTGTTACCCACAAACATTTCACGGAAATGAGAAGGTTGGATCGTGATGAGACCCCCTTTCTCTTGGCTATGCCACCAAGAGCCACTACACCGGTTTGGTGACTAGATAGATGGTAGTGTCATATCGCTACATGCCCATGGACCTAATAGGTTGGCCCATGATGAGACCTCCCATCCACCAACTAGACCTTGAGTTTTGTTTTATCTTACGGGTCCCATTTTCTTACTGAGAAGCATTTTATTGCTTTCTCGAAAATCCCCGGGAGAAGCATCTCAAAGATTTCATTTTGGATTTTAACTCTTGCCAGCTACTTTTACCCTATGGGCCTTTTTCCCCTTCTTCCCACAAGGCAATGTACAACCCTTCCTAGTGTGGCAAACCCAATACCCGAACCAAGGCAGGGGAAGATGAGAGGAGGAATGATGAAAAGTGGTAAGTATGGAAGTAATGGACGATGACCTTTCATAGACCCACCCAGTGGCAACTCATCCTAAAGGGAAACTAACTTACTAGATCATTTTTTCATCCCCCCAGGTACGAACAAGTTAAAGAGAATAATTTCCAAGCAAATGTTACAAAATGAAGGGGAATTCAGTGAAACATATTCAAATGCTTCAAAAATCAGAGTGACACATACCATGACACCCGGACTCATTACCTCATGGAGCAATACCTACTGCTACTTTAGGACCAGGCTGGCGGGATGGATGTTGTTGTTTTTGATAGATGGGTTTCACTAAAGAAAGGATGGGCCCTCCGGGGCTAAGCTCAAGTCATCTGGCTCTCGACACTCCATGTATAGGACATGTGGGCCTCAAGACATGATCTCCTTAGTTATCCCTAGGATAGGGGATAACATTTGGCTCAAAATCGGGGATATGTGCTCATCGTAGAGCGCATGAGAACCTTAGCATCTCTACCATGACCTGTATCTGCTAGATCTCAACAAAATGAATAAATAATCTTCAGGGTGGTGATACCACCCCTCGCTCATATATGATATAGTGAAATAAAACTAAACATGGATATATACAAAATGAAAGAATACATAATGAAACTACACTACACTAGCATGATATGCAAATGGTATATACAATGGATGCAAATGCCTACCTAACTTACCTATACTTACCTGGGATGTCAAGTCTTTGTCCCATGATGGGGTTTAAGGATGTGTCCATCGACTGGTAATTGACGTTTTCTTCCTTCCAACGTGGATAGATAGTAGGTATCATTGACTAGCTTCATTCTGATCTTGAAGAATCCAAGACAAAACTTTGTTCATCCCTAAATATTGTTAGGCTCCCCCATCTTTGTATCCCACTCTAAAACCAAATCTCATTGCTTGCATTCCCCTCCTTCAGAATCAGCTGCTTCTTGTACTCCGATGTATTTTGTTGAGGGAGGGGGGTGGGTTTCTGTAATCATTGCATCTTCTTGGTTTGGCTTAGTCAACGAATGTTCATCATCCCCCTTCCATTTGAGGAAGCCAACTCCTTTCCCTCTAAAACTTATCAAATTGTCATCTTCTTGTGTAGAAAAATAGTCATCCCAATCTTTAGAGAGGTTGGTTGGTGTAGACCCCCTTCTCTCCAAGGGTTGCGTGACCTCTCTGTCTAGGATCTTCTCAAGACTGAATTGAAACAGTCTTTGATTCCCTATTGAAACCTCTAAGAAAACAATCCACGGGTCTCTTTGAAACTTCTGCCTGTGTGAACAAGCGCTAAGTGCAAGCCTTTTTCCACGTGACCACGCCTTGTGACCACACATTTATTTGAAAAGGCACGTCGCGATTTCGCGTATCGGCTATATGAGTAAACCGACTCTCCGTCCTTCGAACTCCCGATACCCGAAATTCCAAAATATTCAGAACAGATCAACGATCCACACTGGCTCTGTAGCCAACGGCTATGATCAAGTCGTGATTTTACGTTTCGCAAGTTTTCGCAACTCCTACCTCCAACTTCCCAATTCACGAATCAACGAAACTCTAATCTATCGCCACATGTCCTACCTTAATGAACGACCATGATCATTTCGCAATTTTGGATGTCGCGAGTTCTCACGACTCCACCCTTTGACCTTTCCACTCTTCAAGTCAGCGAAATGTTGATCTCTTGCCACATGTCCCCTTTCAATGGACAGTCCAGATGATTTCAGGATTTTGCGTTTCGGGATTTCGTGAAATTCACTCTACTTCTTCCAAAATCTTTTGGTTCTGCGAAATTCCGATGACTCCTCGTGGCTAACCAGTGCGCTACTTCTTCGAGATCTAACGGCTTGAAAGATTTAGGCTCCTCTTGAATGAACCTTGACCCTCGATCTTGTCCAATCTTCAAAATTATTTGTTGAAGGATTTCTCCCGCTCAATCCTTCGTACTTGTTCTTTCTTCAAACTTCAATTTTTCTACGCTCCACCTTCGAGCACTTCAACTCTTCAAAACTTAGAATTTTTTCTAAGTATTTCCTCTCGAAACTTAAAATCACTACTCCTCCTCAGCATCTGGCAATTGAAATTAAATATTGTCCCTAGAGCACACTTGCACTCAGTGTCTTCTTCAAAAGACTTTTTGATGCCCTCCTAGCATACTCTGCGCTCAACCTCCTGAGCTTTCATTCATTTACTCACTATGAACATCATACATTCATAAACGCATAACAACACAGTCAAACCATGACAATATCAACACTGTGTATTCGAGTCAATTTCCTCTGTTCTATTCATTTCAGAATTAAGCGTAATTACAGTCGTTTATCCTCTTCAATGATTACAAGAAAAACTTGTCTAAGGACCCAAAGCTTTTTCGCTCTTCTTCCTCCTATCTAAATACTATTACATTTTGTTCAAGCGGTTACCTACTCAATTAATGCAACCTAATGACTAATCAGGGCATTTATCCTACACCTGTAATACATTTACAATCGTGTAAAGGATTTACAATTTGTTTTGTCCTTTCAAATGGTGGCCCGACTTTACATACAGTTGATAAATTAACGAGAAAATCAAAAAGATCTTCACATCGCTACCAAGCTGATTAAGGTCGGTTTGGTTCTTTCAAAGTGTTGAGGTGTCAATTTCACTTCCACGTCCACCTTTCTTTTGATGTGATAGTGATGTTCCTGCATCATTGGCATTGTCAAGATAATCACCTCAACTTGCATCTCTTTCCTGCTCCAAAATGATGGGATGGGGTTCTATCAAATCACTATCCCTTATGTATGTTTCGTGCAAATGTAACATCTCATCGTTACCTTGTGTAATGTTGTCCTTGTGATTTCTAGGAAGATTATGGTCACCCTTTCCCTTGTTCCATGTTATCCCATTAATATTGTCTTCTTCTACCAAGGGAAGAGTGGTCCAACCCTGAAATAAGCATGGATCTACGGAGTTGTAGTCACTATATCCATGATTAAACCTTTCGATGTGTTCCATTCTCTTTGGCTTGTTATGCAAGGTGATGCAATCTTGGTCCCTGATGGGAATGGTTGCATAGGACAAGTCCATCTGTAGACTTCCGCCTAAAGTAGCAACCCATTCCCTAGATAATATCATTCCCCAAGTGTCAGGTATATCGACAACAATGACATCCATTATGATGGGAAAATCAGGGTAGTCAACAAGGTACACTTCAAGACCTTCCATCAAGTCGTAGACCTTGATTCCCTTTGACTCAAATCTACAAACATCGATATAAAGCCCTGTAACTTCCAGCCCCAATTAGTTCATAACCTTCAAACTCATCATATTGACAGATGACTCAGAGTCAAGCATGCAATTGTGAAGATATAGGTCATCTATTATCAAGGAAGTGAGAAAGGGTGTTTGCTCATTTTGCTCAAAATGACCAGTTTGTAATAGTGTGGAAGTTTCTTCGAACGATTGTTGGTCATCTGGGGTTTGTTTTGTCAAAGAATCGATTTCCAACATTCCACGAATCCTTTTGACCTTTTGTAAGATATAGGCCATACTAGTGCTTAGGTTGGTCCCATCATTGCTAGGTTTTGGGAAATGTTGGGGTAGATCGCCAGCATACACCTGGGGATATTCAAGCTTTACCCTTGAGTCCTCACTTGTTTGGCCCAAGCACTCAATCCTAGGCTTCCTCATGTATTGATTTTCTTGAATTTGATTTCACGTGAACAAGGTAAATATGGAATCTACATAATTAGATTTCTCATGAGTAGCCTTCAGGTGATAACGTTCAAAATGGGAATCTTTGCACGATAAGGGCTTAGGATCATCTTCTTGTCTTGCAACATTTTGTAGATTCAAAGTGTTCGTAAAAATTCATTCTTTTGTAGCATGAGGTATTATTTTCTGAGGAAGTCTCAGAGAAAGAGGCTTTTGGGCTTGTGATAGTGACCTTTCTAACTTAGTGATTTCTTCAGAGGTACCTAGATCCTTAGAGGGTTCATGTTGTTTTCAAACTTTAAGGAATCTTTCATATTTGAGAGCCCATTCTTCCAAGTACCAGCCCCTTTAGGGGGAATGGTTAATTTAATATCATTGTTTACCTCTAGTATCTCTAGGAAATCATGTTCTTCTTCCTCAACCTCTTCCTCATTGA
>ML797789.1:24152-35510 GCA_009831015.1 Picea engelmannii | reverse complement strand
CCTTTTCCTTTCTTAAGTCAACTTAAAAATATAACTTTTAACTTCTTGACTTTCCCCCCTTCAGTGTGAGACTATGACCTAGTGGGGGTGCCCAGGCCACTGAGTCTCCTCATTACCTCTCTAAGAGGTGGGGGACATTACATTATTTCCCAGACTGATGAAAGTCATAGCTCTCACAAAATTTAGTGTCTGTTACCAGAAGCCCCAGACTCTCCAGAAAACTTGGGTATCCATGAATCAACATTTTTAGGGAGATCATGTAATCCTCCTTGGATATTGGCTAAGTCTAAAGGGTTGAAGAGTTCTTCGGGATCCCATTTAGGAGGGGCCATGGGGACAATAGGAACTACAGGACAAGAGAGTGTGTACTGACGTCCGCTACGGGTTGTCATCAGTGGAGTCGCCAGAAAATATCCTTGAGATTATCAAAGGGGTGAGGGGATCATCCTCAGTGGAGTCGCCAGGTAAGCTTTGTGAAATGAAGGCTTTGGATAAAGGCTTACCGAAAAGTGTCGTTTGAGGAAAATTGACTCGATGTTCCCCGACAACGGCACCAAAATGTTATCGCACAATTTGTAATTGTCCAAAGCCCAAGGCAAGTGGATACAAAATTGGCGTAACTGGGAATGACCTATCACTGTCACCTTAATAAGAAATCCCTTTCTATTTAGAAGTATGTTGCAGTACCCCAGGGGAGACGTCCCCGGTGACCTTAGGGTTCGAGAAGGATAAGGAAAATGATACAAGAAATCCCCCCTCCCCCCCTCTCACAAGTCACTCAGATTTAAAGGGTTCTTTATGTCTTATAAAGATGAAGCAAATGAGAAATGTTGTGTACCTGCCCAAAACAAGACAAAAAAATAGAAAAAAGGGCACTTTCCAAGTACCAAAATTATATTAATGCTTCATAAGACAATGGACTCTTAAAAAATGTGCTAGCTGATATAGAATTGCAGCAATATAACAATTTATAACAACAATAAGAGATTTGCAACAGCCACAATAATTATGCTTTGAAATGCTTGATAAAAGACTTAAAATAATAGCTTTAACTAGGCAAATTGATAATAGATAGTCACAAGTAGTTTTAGCAATGTCTAGCTAGCATAATATGTCACTTTTAGGGTTAATTTGTTGTTGTTAGATGGTTGTAGCAATCTTTTGCAACAACAAGAAGTAGGTTAATGATTTAGGCTAATCTAAGGTTAGTATAAGTTAGTAGGTGTTCAAGAGAAGATGTTATGAAAATTGTTTGATCAATCAACACTTGTAATGGGTAGATTAGTGCCTTCTAGGGTAATGGAGTCGATGATGGCAGCAACAACTCTTAGAGGAAAATAGCAATGATAATATTTAGCTAATGGAGATGGAGAGGATGAGAGAGGTGTTGGTAGCCCAAGGCCTAAAAAATCCAACTCCTAGAGATAATTGCTAGAAAGTAATACAAATTAGGCCCTAGCGATTTCTCTTTTCCTTGGACAAATTGAAATAAAATATGCAATAGTCAATGAGGTAGGGTTACTAGAGTGCTACAATGGTATGACTCTAGTATCTACTTCTAGATAGGTTTCTTTCAAGAAATGTTAGCAAGTGGAAGACTATAGAGAAAAAGATAGTAACATATGCATTTCTCCTAGGGTTTCAAGCAAACAATTTCATAATCTTTGACATGAAACAAGTAAATTCACCATAAGCATTCATTCACAATAAAGAAATGTAAATTTTCTACTTACTTCACCAAGAATAATCAAGCATAAACCCTAGTTGAAGATCCTCCACATGAAAATTTGCCAAAATACACCAAGATTTTCCTCCTCCAAGAAGTGTGCACCACTTAACTTCATCCAATAACCCTTAAAGAGGGCTGAATTTCAGACCACCACTTGTGTGATGAGTGAATGATAAAAAAATGAGAGTTTTATCTCTCTATTTATACAATAATTATGACCTTTAATTAAAATTAGGTGATCAAAAAGCCGACATGGCTAAATTACATCAAAAATCCATTTTTTACATAAATGTCAATAATTAAACCCTAAAATCACTTTTAGAGGTGATGTCATGCCCTTCTAGGGTGACGTTGCGCCTCTTGGGTGGAATGTTGGGCCTCATCAGCAAAACGTTAGGCCTCCCAAACCCCTGGATGATGCCACACATGCCAATTAGCACACAATTGCCTCCATAATGCCAATCTTGACGTTGGGTGACGTCGAGGGCCACAAAGGTGACATCATGGGCCTCCCAAGGCCAACATCCAGGTGGAAGAGAAACATCCCCCTGGGTCTAGGTCTGCCAAAGTGTCTGTGGTGAAAAATCCTTCTTTCTTCCCGGTGCAAGTCTCTGACATCTCTCTGCCCTTGGTTGGGGTCACAACATCCATCGGTTGGCTTTCAGCCCCATGGAGGTTCGAGCTAATCATCTCCCCATATGTATCTGTCAATCGAGCAAAGTCTTGCAGTAGCAACAAGTACGCCCTCTATGGGCTCATAAGTCACAGGGATCATAGCAATATCAAACACATCCAATCATCAAATTACCCAAACATGTACATCAAACCCCCCTTTACCCAGACAAATGCTCAAAGACATTATGCAGTTTAACAAGTAAGGTTTGGAGAGGGTCTTGGGATGTTCTATTAGGATAATCCTCCTCAAGTTTGGGGTGTTTCCCAGATGAGAGCCAATCTAGGTCATGTAAGTGTGTGAAATGGTGTAGGGGAAATGTTTGGGCAAAGGGTGCAGTGATAGCAGGGAAATGTAGGTTTTGTTTGTGGGTGTCTTTGTAGAGGGAGAACTGCACCTTATCATGGATGCCATTGTTTCCTAGCCCATCCAATGCCTTTATTCTTAGTCTTATTTCTTTTTGGTCTTTTTCTTTTCAAGGGAAAATCTAGGGGACATTGTCCTAGTGTGGTGACCAAAGGTGACAGTGTTACCCACAAGCATTTCACGAAAATGAGAAGGTTGGCTCGTCATGAGACCCCCTTTCTCTTGGTTATGCCACCAAGAGTCGCTACCTTGGTTTGGTGACCAGATAGATGGTAGTGTCATACCGCTACATGCCCATGGACCTAATAGGTTGACTCATGTTGAGACCTCCCATCCACCAACTAGACCTTGAGTTTTGTTTTATATTACGGGTCCCCTTTTCTTACTGAGAAACATTTTATTTCTTTCTCAGGAATCCCTAGGCGAAGCATCTCAAAGGTTTCATTTTGACTTTTAATTCTTGGCAGCTACTTTTACCCTCTAGGCCTTTATCCCCTTCTTCCCACAAGGATAGATGGGTTGCACTGAAGAAAGGATGGGCCCTCCGGGGCCAAGCTCAAGTCGTCAGGCTCTCGACACTCCATGTCTAGGACCTTTATGCCTCAAGGCATGATCTCCTTAGTTATCCCTAGGATAGGGGATAACAATACCATGGGCTGGTGATCTTGGGTCATAGCCACATTACTTCATACTTAGAGTTCACTGAGAGGTTTGAAAGGAGATATCCACAGCTCCATTTCAGGGACCTTACATAGTTGAGACAGACAAGATCAGTCGTGGCTTTGATCACAGATTTCCAGCGGAAGGTAGTGGTCGTATCCAATATATCAAAGCACAGATTGGTGATGTTCACTGAGGCATTGACTGAGCCATTGAGGGGTTGGGTTAAGGCTTTCAAGCCTCACACCCTACAGGGGGCCATTGTGCGCACAAGAGAGATGGGGGACTCAACATTGAAACCCAAACCCATTACCAAACCCGGTGTACCACAAAGAGACAGGGATCAGAGAAATCTTCAAAGGGAATGGAAGGGTAAGCCCAAGTTGGACGATGACACCAGACGAGAGTTGATGAGGAAAAAGTTATGCTTCTCTTGCAGAGACCCTTGAGTTCCAGACCACAGGTGCATGGGCAAGGGAGAAATCCATTATATTGAGGTGGCAGTAGATAGTGTGGATAGTGAGGAGGAGGAGCAGGACAACAAATCCACTAGCTCATAGGAGGAGCCATCACAGGCATGGGAGCATCCTCCACGGAGACCACCGAAACCGACAGGGACCCACCCACCGGTAGCACCATACCCTCCTGAGCAAGCTAACGTACGAAAACCAACAAAGGGAGGAGTCATAACAACCCTTTCTAGTGTTCCCAGGTATAACACCCTCTGGATCAGAGGGACTATTCAAGGATAGCGGGAAATCACCCTAATCGATGGTGGGGCCACCCACAACTTTATTGATGCTTCATTAGTATCGAGGCGGGCACTTCAGACAGAGGAGTTTGAGGGATTCGATGTTGCAGTAGAAGATGGCCATAAAGTGGAGTGTCTTGACAGAGTCTCGAACTTAGAGATAAAGTTAGGTAACTACATAGTGAGAGACACATTTTATGTAGTTGACCTATCTAACATAGATGTGGTATTGGGAGTCCAGTGGTTGATCACATTGGGAAAAATCACCACCAACTACCAAACCTTCGAGATGGGGTTCAGAGACAGTGACGGGAAGAGGTTCGTTCTAAGGGGCATGTCAACAGGGGCACCCAGGATAGTTTCAGCCAAGAGGATGGAGAGGATCTTCATGCATGGGGAGGTAGCATACGTTGCAGAGTGCTTGATCACTTCACAGAAGGATTCAGAGGGTCGGCAACAGTATCAGACAAAGATCGAGAACTTGTTGGGACGACATCAACAGGTTTTTGGTTTGATTCCACCAAGAAGGCCACCGGACAGGGGGTAGCACACCATTGAGCTGGAGGAGGGGGCCAAATCTATGATCACACCACCCTATCGTCGTCCTAGGAGGTTCAAGGATGAGATAGAGAAAGCAATTAAGGAATTGTTGGCAATGGGACACATCAGACCTAGAAGCAGTCCATTTGATTCTTCAGTTGTCTTAGTTCTGAAGAATGATGGTACCATGAGGATGTGCATTGACTACCAGGCCTTGAACAAGAAAACCATCAAGAATCGGTATCATATCCCTCGCATAGATGAGTTGATGGATGAACTGCATGGGGCAGTTTTCTTCTCGAAAATTGTTCTATGCTATGGATATCATCAGATCAACATCCGAGAGCAAGACATAGAGAAGACGACATTCAGATGTCACTTTGGTCATTTTGAGTTTATGGTTATGCCATTTGGGATAACCAACGCACCGGCTACATTCCAGTCTTGCATGAACCACATATTCAGGGATCAGATGAGGAAATTTGTCTTGGTTTTCTTCTACGACATCTTGGTCTACAACAGGACATGGAAGGAGCATATGAGGCACCTGGATAAGGTACTGAGCATCATGGATCCACAGTCACTATACGCCAAAGAATCCAAGTGTGAGTTCGGTATGAAGAAACTACTTTACTTGGGCCACATTATTAGTGCGCAGGGGGTACAGGTGCACCAGGAGAATATAAGGGTCATTCTGGATTGGCCAACACCCAGGAACGTGATAGAGTTGAGGAGCTTCTTTGTGTTATGCATCTATTACAAGTGGTTTGTCAGGGGTTTTTCTCAGCTTGGAGCACCACTTACAGATCTCACCCAACATGGGGCTTTCATCTGGACCGATGAGTCACATAAAGCCTTTGATCACATGAAGGAAATCATGGACACATGTCCAGCGTTAGCATTACCAGACTTCACTTTACCATTTGTATTAGAGTGTGATGCATCTAGTGAGGGTATTAGGGAAGTTTTGATGCAGGGAGGACACCCCATTGTGTTCGAGAGAAGGAAGCTCAGTCAGCCCGAGAGGTTGTACTCCATTTGTGATAAGGAAATGTTGGCAATCATGCATGCCTTGACCAAATTCGTACAATATTTGGTGGGCAGCAAATTAGTGGTCAAAACAGATCACAATAGCTTAAAGTATTTCCTTGAGCAGAAGGACCTCAGTGAGTGCCAACAAAAATGGGTGACGAAGGTACATGCCTTCGACTTCGAAATAGAGTATGTCAAGGGGAAGAAGAACATTGTGGCTAATGCGCTATCTAGGAGACCTGCGACATGTTCTTTGATGGAGATTTCAGCGGATTGGAAATCCCACTTGTTAGTGGAATATTCCAAGAACAAGTTTGTTTGTGAGGTTTTGGATGGGAAGGTTCAGGATTACATGTACAAGATCATTGGCGATGTCATACTCTACAAGGATAGAGTCTACTTAGTACTATATTCAAAACTCAAGAAGAAGATCCTAGCAACAGTTCATGATTCACCACTGGCAGGCCATCGAGGTTTTTTCAAAACCTACAAGAAGATCAGAGAGAGGTTCTCATGGAAGGGCCTCAAACATGAAGTTATGAGGTACATCAGTGAGACTGTGACTTGTCAGCAGAACAAGTCAGAGCATATGCTTCCAGCGGGGCTACTTCAACGACTTCCCATTCTGGAGCAGAAATGGGAGAGCATATTGATGGACTTCATCACAGGCCTACCTAAGGTCCAGGGTAAGGACTACATCTATGTATTGGTCGACAAATTGGCCAAGTTTGTTCACTTCTATGCCATACCGACCGAGTATTGGTAGCCAAGTTATTCTTCAGAGAGGTCTTCAAACTTCATGGGTTGTTGAGGAACATTATCAGTGACAGGGAAAGCCAACTTATTGGGACATTGTGGAAGGATTTGTTTAGATTGGTGGGGACAGAGTTGACACCCAACACCATCTATCACCCTCATACAAATGGGTAGACCGATATAGTCAACAAGTGGGTTGAGGGGTATTTGAGGAGCTATGTGGGTGGATAGCAGAGAACATGGGTTGGGTGGCTAAATCAAGGAAAGCATTGCCACAACACCACTTTCCACATGTCCATTGGCATGACACCCTTCCGAGCATTGTACTGCTATGATGCTCCCACTTTGGTAGACTTGGTTTTTAAGGAGAGCAGAGCTCCCAAAGCCAAGGATTGGATCATCGAGAGTCAGGAAATTCTCAAGTTACTAAAAGAGAACCTGCAGACAACACATAATCGACAGAAGATGAGTGAGGAAAAGCACAGGATAGAGCGCATCTTTGAGGTTGGGGATTTGGTTTTCTTGAAACTCCAACCTTATAGACAGTCATCTCTAAAGAAGACTGGGCCCGAGAAACTCAAGCCTAGATTTTATGGACCTTACAAGATCATGCGCCAGATAAGCGAGGTTGCTTATGAGCTAGAGCTTCCATAAGGGAGAAATATTCATAACGTGTTCCACGTATCTTGCCTTAAGAAGGTTGTGGGACAATTCATCAGTACATCAGAGGAGATTCCCCCATTGGATGAGGAGGGGCAGTTGGAGCTAGTGCCAAAGGAGGTGCTCGAGCAGAGAGAGCACAGATTGAGGAGCAGGGTCATCAGTAAGTGCTTGGTTAGATGGAGGAGACTTCCAGTGGAGGATGCCACATGGGAGGGAGATCATATATTGTAGCACCCAGGATTGATGTTGCTTGAGGACAAGCAATCTCGGGAAGGGAGGATTGTGATGTCTCGTTCCCAAGAGTAGGCCAGCAGGGAGTGACTTAGTTGGGGATTTGGTTTTCTTGAGACTCCAACCTTACAGACAGTCATCTCTGAATAAGAGTGGGGCCGAGAAGCTCAAGCCTAGATTTTATGGACCTTACACGATCATGCACCAGATAGGTGAGGTTTCTTATGAGCTAGAGCTTCCAGAGGGGAGGAAGATTCATAACGTGTTCCACGTATCTTGCCTTAAGAAGGTTGTGGGACAACTCATCAGTACATTAGAGGAGCTTCCCCCATTGGATGAGGAGGGGTAGTTGGAGCTAGTGCCAGAGGAGGTGCTCGAGCAGAGAGAGAACAAATTGAGGAGCAGGGTCATCAGGAAGTGCTTGGTTAGATGGAGGGGACTTTCCAGTGGAGGATGCCACATGGGAGGGAGAGCATATATTGTAGCACCCAAGATTGATGTTGCTTGAGGACAAGCAATCTCGGGAAGGGAGGACTGTGATGTCCCGTTCCCAAGAGTAGGCCAACAAGGAGTGACTTAGTAGTAAATTTGTTCCCGTAGACTATAGTTAGGAACAACGGGGAACAAGAGGAGAAATAAGGGGTGAATTAGTGGCTAAACGATGAATTAAGCCAAAAAACACAGGAAAAACCACTTAAGCTAAAGTCAACGGAGAAATAGAAGAAAAAGGTGTTGAGGAGGAGACTTAATTAATTATTCACTCACCTTAGGAGGAAAAGCGCCTAGTTTAAGTGATGTCAATGGAGAATTAGATCGGGAAGAGTATAAAGGGAGGAATTCGACCTAATTCCTTATTATGCTATGATTTGATGTTGAGAGAGTTTCTAGAGGAGGAGGAGAATCGTCCTTCTGTTGTTTTGTGGATTTCTGGAGGAAACCACTACCTTGATTGGTTTTGGTGTTGAGAGACACACCCTAGCCTATTGGAGATACCATCCAGGTATTTCACCATGATATTCAGGAGTATCCAGTTTGCAGTGATTGCGCAGCTCAGCTAGTGAGGGCACAAGGGTTAGAGAGGGTTTTGTGTAACTGCACGAGACCAGGGATTATCTTGCAAATTCCTCCCGACCCAATTGAGGACTAGACAGGGCGCATCTTTTGAGCCACCGATCATTAGATTCTGACGATGGAATCTCTCAGGGCGCAGTAGACAACCAAAAAGTGTGCAGCTCTTGCGGAGGGACATTTGGGGTTCCATAGGGAGTTCTGGATCAGATCCGAGGAAACCCTTCTGACCCAGTACAACATTGGTCAGGGCACACATTTTGAGATATATAACAACAGATTTCATCGATGGAATCACTACGGCGCACTCATAGAGCCTAGGAGGTGCGCAACCACCCCAGGGGATGACATCCAGAGCTTCCAGGGTCCAATCGTCAGTCCTTCTGTCATCAGAAGCAGCCTAGAGGCCAGGGCGCTCAGTTTGGGATAGTTCCAGGCGATTATGTCGAGTATAGTCACCAAGGCGAGTTTTCTTGAGTTGCAACAGTTGTTGTGAGTTTCCATAACTGCATCTTTTTGTCAATCTATCCGTGCATGCGCAGATCTGCCTTCATCTTCTGATCACGGGTATTTTGTATTAGTTGTGTGTATTCAGTGACGATCCACGAGATCTAGCTGGAGATTTTATCTACTTTCAGCACATTATTGTTTTTCCTTCTTTTTCCTCCATAATACATATGAATGAGATGGTGTTTTTTCCTTATTCTTTTTGCATTGTATATTCTTCCTAAACATTAATTGAATGAAACACACATGCGAAAATCACCAAGCATGTTAAAACATTAACTCAAACGCATCCAAAAACCCCCAGAGTATCAGATCAAACAGTGGACTTGTCAATTTAGCAGTGTTTCCTAGACTATCCGAGTTAGGAACATTACAAATGGCAAGCAACAGAGTGGAAGAGGATAAGGAGTAGGTAGCTCCGAAGGTTGAACAGCTCAGAGGGAGTCATCCTTCAAGTTCAAGTAGGAAGGAGAATCCTTCCAAGTCTGTCAAGAAGTCATGGTACAAAATGGCCATGCAGGATGCTTAGGAGCAAGAAGCTTCTAAGAGCATGTTCAAAGGCAACAAGTCTTCGAAGAAGGGCCCGAACAAGATGACAGGGATAGCTTTCGGTTCAGAGGTTGCATCCAATCAAGTGGATTGGAGAGCATCCATGGTAGCGGATATGGTAGCAAATACAGAGCCACCTCCAAGTGGTGGAAGTACATTCCTCACTAAGAGGGAGTGTTGATGTATGTAGCATCGGACAAGTACTTCCACGTCAATTTGCGTTTAACACATGGGAGTCGTCCTTAATACTTCTCAAGACTTAAGAGATTCACGTTGATAAAGTAATTGTTAAAGTGAATGTACTTTTGTAATTAAAGTGAGTTTAATTTAATTTAATTCCTAAGTATTTGGCATTAGTGAATTAAATTAAATCTTGGCCATTAGATCATAAAGTGAAGGTGAGATTCGATCTCATCCTTTGATCACTTTGGAGATCTAGGGTTTTGGATTTAGGGTAAACTGAAGGTTATAAAAGGCAACCTAAGTGAGAGGAGTAGATGCACACAAAGTGAGAGAGTGAGATCGCATTGATTGGGTGAAGGAGGACTTTCATCTAAGTGTGTAGGGCAGGGTTTGAGGAAAGGAGCAAAGGGGCAACAAGGGAGATAGGACTGATCTTGAGGCTTGGAAGGCTTGGCCATTTGTTGTTTTGTATTATTCCTTAGGTGGGCCATTATCCCAGGACGGGAGCCCAGATTAAAAATAATAAACATCTCACAAGACTGGTTTTCCCTTCAGGGCTTTTACCGAGAAAATTTCATGTGCAATGTGTTTGGTTCCCAGTTTGTGCTTCCACTATAATGTTTCGTTAATAACTCAATTGTGCTTTTATTCAATAGAAATAATATGTTTGGAATTAATTATCGAATGTTGGGTTAGGATAAATTTAACAGTAATTTCAATAAACAAATAACAATGATCTTCATTCGTAGTTATAATAAAAGGAATTCTCAAATTCTTTATTTTAAAGCATGTCTTTAACTTATGCAAAACATCAAACCCAACTGAGTTAAGACTAGCAACCAAGGCCATTATAAAAAACAATTGTCTTAAGCTAGAATAAATCAGAAAGCATATTAATGTTCGCATGTTGGAAAGGACACTACTAGTTTATGAAGCTTGACTTCAAAATGAATCAAACTTCAAAGACGAGTTTCAAAGCCAATGAAGCATGATAAGTAGTTGATTACCAATCGAAACATGAAATCAAACATTTACAATCGAAACTACAAGACTATTTTCATTTGTGTTTGGGCATTTATGTTCGTGGTCCAATCTATTTATTCCAGTAAAGACTAATGTTAGGCCCTTTTAAGAACCCAATAAATGTTTCAGATTTAAAATATTTGCATTTCAAACTCATTTGTCATTAAATCGTATACAGAACAGATTAACTGACCCAATTTTGCAGTCAGATTGCAGTTTCACAAGTTAATCAAATCAGATTTTAATTATGACCATATCATAAAACCTCACAAACCAAATTAAAGTAAAACTCATAGATGCAATTAGTAGAGGAATGAACTAGGAATATATTGGTTTTGAAGTGTTCTAGATGTATATCAAAGTTATCAAAAGAAACCAGCTACATTTAGCCCCATAAATTTTGGTAGCAAAATGATTACCAAAAACACATTTCAATTCCTGTGAATTCATGTCTATCCCAGCAATCTGTTTATCAAACTCAAACGCCATATAGCAAGGAAAATTTACATTTTCTCAATATGCAACCAGAATATAAAATCATGTACCAAAACTATGCTATAAGAAAAACCTGCCACTGGTTTTACAATTTCAAGCTCATGCACATCAATTCAAGGTGAACACAGAGAC
>ML797788.1:138235-174111 GCA_009831015.1 Picea engelmannii | reverse complement strand
AGATTACTGGGCTGAAGCAGTTGCATGTTCAATTTACATACTTAACAGATCACCAACTTCCAGTGTTCAAGGTAAAGTACCTGAAGAAAAATGGAGTGGATCTAAGGTAAATGTTTCTCATTTCAAAATTTTTGGTTGTGTTGATTTTGCTCATGTTCTTGAAGAGCTAAGAAAGAAGCTTGATGATAAAATTGAGAAGTACATTTTTATTGGCTATAGTGAACAGTCGAAAACATACAAATTATACAATCTTGTTACTAAGAAATTTCTAGTAAGTAGAGATGTTAAATTTATGGAAGATAAATCATATGATGAAATGGAAAACAATACTTCTCACAATCATTCTCTTGAGTTAGATGAACATCAAGCACCTACAAAGTTAGATGAACACCAAGAATCGACAACACGTCTTCCAAGATTGCAAGTTCAAAATGAAAGTAGTTCTTCATCTCATAATGATTCTTCCTCTCATAGTGATTCAGATTCTGACCATAATCATCAAAGAATGAGAAGTTTGCGTGATATATATGACCAAGATGATAATGTAGTACAGTTTTCATTTTTCTCATCTCAACCTACTTGTTTTGATGAAACTGCAAAGAAAAAAGAATGGGTAGATGCAATGAATAATGAAATAGAATCTATTGAAAGAAACAATACATGGGATTTAGTTGATCTACTTGCAGATAAAAATGTCATAAGTGTCAAATGGGTTTATAAAACTAAACTGAATGAAAAAGGTGAGATTGAGAAACACAAAGCAAGGTTAGTTTCCAAAGGTTTTTCACAACAACCTAACATTGATTATGGTGAAACTTTCGCACCTGTAGCAAGATTAGATACTGTTCGATTTGTTTTGGCCATTGCAGCACAATATAAGTGGCCTATTTATCAAATGGATGTCAAGTCTGCCTTTTTGAATGGAGTGTTAAATGAAGAAGTGTATGTCCATCAACCACCTGGATTTGAAGTTAAAACACAAGAGCATAGAGTGTACAAATTAAAGAAAGCCTTGTATGGTTTGAAGCAAGCTCCACGAGCTTGGTATAGTAGAATTGATCATTATTTACTCAAAGATGGTTTTAGTAGGAGCGAAAATGAACCTACTTTGTATATCAAGGTAAATCAACAGGGTAATATTCTCATCTTATGTCTTTATGTTGACGACATGATATACACAAGAAACATGATGCTAGATGCATTTAGATCAGCCATGAAAAATGAGTTTGAAATGATAGATCTTGGATTAATGAAGTATTTCTTAGGCATTGAAGTAGACCAATCTGATCATGGTATATTTATTAGTCAACATAAATATGTTGCTGAAGTTTAAAAAAAATTTAAGATGGAAAAGTGTAAGCCTGCTGACACTCCTATTGCTCTTGGCACTAAATTAAGCAAGGAAGATTTGGGATCAGTAATAAGTTCCACATTGTATAAACAACTTGTTGGTAGTCTTATGTATCTTACTACTACAAGACCTAACATAACATATGTAACAAGCTACATTTCCAGGTTTATGGAATTTCTGAAGGATTCTCATTGGAAAGTTGGGAAGAGGATATTAAGATACATTGCAGGTACAACCACTTATGGTTTGTGGTACACAACTTCAACAGACAATATGCTTACAGGTTATACCGACTGATTATGCAGGAAGTATTGACGACAGAAAAAACACTTCGGGCTATGCTTTTCTTTTTGGAAATAATTTGATTTCATGGGCATCTAAGAAGCAACCCATAGTTTCTATCTCTTCTGCAGAAGTGGAATATGTAGCGACAACAACAACGACAACATGTCATGTAGTTTGGTTTAAAAGGATTTTGATGGATTTTGGATATACGACAAAAGAACCTATTCCGATTTTTTGTGACAATAACTCTGCCATTTCCTTGTCGAAGAATAATGTGTTTCATCAGAAAAACAACCACATTGATACTCGATTTCACTTCATTCGTGAACTCGTAAAAAATGGTTACATTTTCCTCAAATTTTGTGGTTCTAAAGCTCAGCTCGTTGATATCTTCACTAAACCTTTGGGAATAGATGTTTTTCAATTTCAACGTCAAAGTTTAGGCATTATTAATAATGTAATCCTCCAGATTAAGAGGTTGTGTTAGGAGTTCTAATTGCATTAACTAATTAGTTACTAAAACAGTCTGTTTATAGTTACTCCCATTCAGAAGCGGTAAAACTGTGTTTTGTTAGTATTTATATAATTCAATATGAAATCAATTATCTGCGTTCATTCCCAACATTTGTGTATTCTTTCTTTATTTCTGTTTACAAAGCCTACATCCATCCGATCTGATTGTACATACCGAATCGAATTTAATGTATTATTGGTTGAACCGAATCTAATTGTTGAATTTTTGAATTCTTTAGTTTCTACAAAATTTGGTAACTATGGTTTCAACTATATATATATATATATATATATTCTTTTCAATTTAATCTTATTGAGAGATTCTGGAGATTTGAGTGGTTAAATTTGTATAATTGGAGTGATACAGTGGTTTTTCAGCAAGCTGAATTTATTTATGCATTCAGAAATACAATTTTAAACAACACAAAATTGTGATTTGATTCCTATTAAAAATGCCAAAACACATAGTAATCAAATTTCAAGGATTGGAATTTGAAAATTAATTTCAAAATTTGATAGTTTTTACAAGTATTTTAGCCGTTTTGAAGTTTTTAATAAAGATTGATGATGGGTAGGGTAAATTTTTGACTAAGCTTGGGCACTGGACTCTAGCACCCATGGAAGAGTGAAGTTGTGATTGAATTAGATGAAGTGGATATGTAGGTAGGTACAAATTGTTGGAAATAGTAATTACAAATCAGTGAGATCTTCAAGTCTCCGAGGATTTGTCAGTGAATGGATTTTGTCAACCAGAAGATTTGTTAGTTAGTTTGTGAGTATGCAACTTCTGTTCATTAGTTTACTTTTACATTTAAGCAAGATCAATTTTATCAATAGGGGGAGTTAAATTAATGGAGCCGATCTTATCTTTCTCAAGTCCAAAGAGTCACTGGAATTTATTATGTCTTTAATGTTGAGTCAGTCTTAGCAAGCAGAGTGTATCTTTCTCAAGTCCAAAGAGTCACTCGAATTTATTATGTCTTTAATGTTGAGTCAGTTTTAGCAAACAAAATAGTACAAAGAACAGAGTTTTGAAGAAAACAACAACAACTGAGGAGTGGATGAAGTCTGAGCACTCTGTATCTGTGAAGTAGTTGTTGGAGCTGAAGCTCATTGTACTATGTAACCGCTCACATAGCCTAAAAGTTCTTAACATATATCAGTATTTTGTGTGTTATCAACTTCATGTGTGTAAATTTGAACTTCTGTTGTGTTTATGAATTTGTGTGTTAGAGATTAACACATAGTGAAGAAATTGTTACTTTAAGTACTTTAGCACAGCTGACAGAAATTCCAGTGGGTTGTCCATCTGGCTGTAAGTCCTGAGTGTACAGTGACTAAGTTTTGTGGCACGCAGTATTTTGTAACTGAGCTGCGCACATTTTTCCTGCCCGCTGTAGATCCGAGATAGACTGCGACGCTGAGATTGATGTCAGATGCATGAAGATTGATGTCAGATGCATGAGGAGTCTTTGCCATTGACACRGAAACTAGGGTTATACTTCCATGCCGACACTGAATCTGCGCCGACAATATGGAAAATATACTTCAATATCACTCACTGCATCTATGGATCTAAAACCTCTGATTCCCAATACCATTCTAATTTCATTTTTATTGACAGATGTAGTAACCGATATGCTCCTGACTGAATCTTCTACTGCGCCGACAATATTGAAAATATACTTTTATATCAATCAATGTCGCCTCTCAGCTTCCATCAATTACATCAGTGGAAAACCTTTGATTCCCAATGTCATTCTAATTTCATTTTATCGACAGACGTAATAACGACATGCTGCTTATTTACAGTCTTACTTCCTCGTTTCAACAATGTCGTCTCTTCTAAGAAAACCACGATTTTAGAAGGTATATTCAAATTCTAAAAGCAAGAATACAGTCCTACATGGAAAACATATTTTCTGGTTCTCTTGCCTTTCAAGATTTGGTTAGCAGAACAAAACAAAAGCTTGACATCACATCTGGCTGGTTCTGTAGGATGACTCGTACAACAAACCTAACCTAGATATAAATATAAATGACGGGAAGTATGTCAACATCCATAGATATAAATATGTGAGAACATGACGCTTAAGATGAAATTCATGTTAAATTAGTATGAACACAGTAGTGTTTAGGTATAAATAAATGCAATTTTTTTTGTTGTTGTTATTTTTATATTTTTGGTGAATGGTATAAGATTATTGAGAAATAAATTATAATGTATACACAAAAAGTGAGAGAGTATATATATATATATATATATATATATATATATATATATATATATAAAAGATCATTCTAATGTATATTGTTCTATATTAATATTAATATCTAGTATATACAGTAAAACACATATTGTTCTATATTAATATTAATATCTCTAGTATATAAAGTAAAATACCTAGGTGTTATATAATGTGACATTCATAATTTCATTCAAGTATTCATAATTTCAAGTAATTTCAAGTGTCATATTAATATTAGACATAGTGATATTTATTATATTAATATATTTTTAAATATGTAATAAATTAGTATATATTTATTATGTATTTTTATTTATTAATATGATGATGATGACGATGATGATTAATATCCATTAAGATCAATTGGTTTATCTTAAGAAGGTAAGCAATTACTTCAATTTCTTTAAAATTGTATTTTTATGTTGAAAAAACATTGAGAGGAGTGTTCCAAGATCAAGCATTGAGAGAAGTGTTTCAAGATCAACATAGTTTTGATGACTTAGGAGGTTAGGAAGGTCAGTAATGTTACAAATATTTTTAATTTGGGATCTAATATGGGTATAGACACGACAATCCAAGAGGAAGTGTTTTTCATACTCTACCTGCTTAGTGCCACAAAGGTGACAAATTCTCTCATCCTATGGTGTTTTGGGAGTTGTCCAACTACCAGTTTCACTATGTAGCTAGTGAGAGCTCGTGAGAGTTTGTTCTTATTTTAACAATGCTGATTTTCTTCTTTGCACTTCTCAAAACTGAGAGGTAATTTTGATCTTCTAAATTATGGTTGACCACCTCTTTGTAGTATCTTAATTTCCTTTTATCCACTAATTATTTATCACACCAAATATTCTCAAGTTTAGAATTGATCGATATTATCCATAGTTTCTTAGTTCATTTTCTTGTAAATACTATGAACTTTACAAAATTTTTGAAATTCTCTTGAAACATATTCACCTCCTCTGTCAGTTCTTAGAACCTTGATGTAGTCAGTTCTTAAAACCTTGATGTAATAACCACTCTGCTTCTCCACAAGTGATTTGAACTACTGAAAACAACCCAATGCGTGGGATTTATGTTTTAAGAAATTAAGCCATGTTTTTCTTGAGAAATCATCAATAAATGTCAGAAAATAAGTGCTACCTCCTATAGATGGTGTTTGCATTAGTCCACATATATCTGAATGTACAATTTCCAGTGGAGATTTTGCTCTGTATGATTTTCCAACTGGAAATGACTCTCTATGTTGCTTTCCAAAAATACAACCTTCACATATTCTTTCCGTTTTTTCAATTACTGGAAAACCTTTCACCATATCCTTTGTATGTAGCAATTTCATACCTCCAAAGTTTAAATGTCCAAATCTAAAATGCCATAGCCAGGAATCATCCCGCACTTCAGATTGAAATGCTTCCTACATCTCTGTGCCACTGTCTACTTTTTCCTTAAAACTGCACGCACCAACTTTTTCTTCTTTGGAATTGCGTGCACTTACTTCTTTGCTTTCTGCTTTGAATGCAGTGTCTGACTGCACATGTTTTGCTTCACCGAAAATTGCGTTGTTTTTGATCCAGATGGATATCGGTGGCCACCCACCTTTTCCAACTGGCTCAAAACAATTTTCTGACAATTTTGGCAATTTACTATTTTTAGCAGTTTTAACTTCCGGGGCCATTTTGAGGGCTTAAATGAAGGTTTTTCAGGATTGATATCCTCAATGATATTTGAAAGCATTATTGATCCCCCAAAATGAATCTCCTCAATGATACCTTTCCAATGGGCTATCACACGCCTAAAACAGAGATCGTATGCAAAAGTTACGACCCCGGGAAGTTGATGTACTAACTTACCCAAATGGGCCCACATGAATTTTGGCGCTTCATCTCCTAGGATTAGGTTTTTGGATGTCTAGGGTTTTTGGCATTCTTGTTTTTTGTAAAAATGCCTTCAGAGCCTCATTGTAATCTTTTGCTTGCGAATGCGCGCAACTGTCACATCTCTTCTCAGAGATAAGCCACCAACTTTCCAACAAGCTTGTTTCCGCTGCATTTTATAGTTTCAACTTATTTCGTTATTGAATAGAAAACCAATTTTATTGTATCTTTGTTATTTTTTGTTAAGCACCTGTTAATAATCTGTATTCATTTCGTTCTGCTCATAGAATCCATATCAGTGGTATCAGAGCGGTCTGATCCTTGTCGTCTTAATGCATGTTCCCAATGAGGTCAGAGTACAAAGAGTTGGGCCTCGACTTTGTTTCTCTTGAGGACAGAAGCTCTCGCACGCCCAAGCGACCTCTCATGGTAGGAGAAAAGAAAGATGACGGGACAAGAGATCCTTTCAAATTGTTGATTGAGGAATCCCTCACGCAATAGAGGAACGAGATGATGGATAGTTTCGCGCAAATCCTTCGGTGACTACCAACATGCGACACATCTTCTTCTAACGGAGGTGCCGCCCCATTCAAGGTACAAATAAACTTCGATATTCCTATATTTGAAAGTCAGATAGACACAAATGTTGTAGACAAGTGGTTGAATCTACTAGAAGGGTATTTTTTTGTCCATAACTTTTCGAATAGAGAAAAGATTACTTTTGCACTCCTCAAATCCGTTCCCCATGTCAAAGACTGGTGGGAAACTTTCTGTGAGCAAAAGGAAACAAAGAAAACCTCATTATTTTCAGTCACGACCACTTGGGAATCCTTCAGGGATGATATTAAGGAACAATACTACCCTGTCGGAAGTTATGACGACCTATATACCAAATGGACCACATTGCGGTAAGAAAGAGACCAAGCAGTGCCAGATTTCACAAATATCTTCCATACCTTGCGCACCAAGCTGGGTATCAAAGATTCAAAGCGACATCTGGTGCTCAAGTATCACAGTGCTCTACATAGATACATCTAGACCGAAATGGAATTTCTGGACATCTCATCCTTGGGCCTGGCTTACCGATATGTCGTCAAAATCGAGCAGAAGCTCAAACAAAAGACGCAGCAATTTGGGTTTGGGAACCCCTCACAACAAAAGCTAGGAAAGGGCAGCCCCAACCCACAGAACAAAGGACAGAGAAAATATGGGCAGTATCAGGACTACCAGTCCAAGCCACAAGAAAAGGACACTAGAAAGACAAAGAAAGATACCGGGAAGTGGTGCGGCTTCCATAAGATACCTTGGCATAACACTGTTGACTACTGCTCAAAACAATCGCTAGTGGCCGAAGTGAAAGCCTCTGAATCAGATGCGGATTCTGACTCTGAGCCAGAACTAGAAAGGGGAAGAAGGATCATTGATGTGGAACCCAGTGCCACTGTTGCTACCACCAAGTTCCATCTTGGTGAACCAGATAAGCCAGAAGAAGGAGAGTGCCTCTTCCATTCAGAGATGTGGGTAAAAGGCACCCCGCTGCACTTCATCGTTGATAGTGGTAGCCAGAAGAACCTCATCTCAACAGAGGTCATCAAGCGACTGGCCCTGCCAACAATACCACACCCACAACCCCACACCATTGGATGGCTCCGCCAATTAAGCGATATCTGCGTCAGCCAACAGTGTCGACTGTCGTACGACATCAAGCCCTTCAAAGACAAGGTATTGTGTGATGTTGCTCCTCTCGAAGTTTGTGATGTTCTTTTGGGCCAACCTTATTTATGGAAACGCCATGTTGTATATGAGTCTAGGCCTCATAGTGTTATTATTACTTTGAAAAGGAAATTGTACACGATACCCGAGGCAGTCCCACCTAGTGCTATTTCCTTGATCTCTGCTAAACAATGCAGGAAGGTCATCTCTCAAATGGGGAAGTTTGTCTTTTTCATGATTCGCTCTCAGAATAAGAAAAAGATTACAGCCACATCTAGGGTCTCTGCGACCGACCTCTCCACACAGCAGAAGTAAGTAGATAAGGTCGTGGAGGAATACTCATATATCTTCTCCTCACCAGGGTACCTCTGCACTACCAGGTTAAGCACCCCATCGATCTCACCCCCGACGCACCGCTGCCCAATGGGCCAGTCTATCTTCGCTCTTTGTTAGAGAATGAGGAGATCAAGCGACAAATCCAAGAACTTCTCCACAAGGGGCACATCTTCCCTAACTCAGCACCTTGCGAGAGCCCAATCGTGTTGGTATAGAAGAAAGATGGGACCTGGCGACTCTGTATTGATTACAGGGCTCTGAATAAAATCACAATAAGAAACCGGTACCTGATTCCCCGAATCCACGACCTCCTTGATCAACTCATGCAGGCCAAATACTTCAGAAAGATTGATCTGAAGTTTGGCTACCACCAGGTCCCGATAGAACATACAGATGTATAGAAGACCGTCTTTAAGTCAAAGGAAGGCCTTTTTGAATGGTTGTTCGTGCCCTTTGGTTTGAAAAATGCCCCAGCCACTTTCATGAGGATGATGGACGATATCGTGTGACCATTCCCTAATACTTTTTTAGTGGTGTATCTGGACGAAATTCTAATTTACAACAAGACTTGGGCCGAACACTTGCAGCATATTCAACAGGTTCTGCACACCCTGTGGCAACACAAGCTAAACACCAACTTGGAAAAATTCTCCTTCGGCATGGACTGGGTCCATTACCTGGGCTACATCATTGATCAGCATGGTGTACATGTGGATCTAGCCAAGATCCAAGTCATCCTTGACTGGCCAGCCCCAACAACACTCACTGAGCTTCGGAGCTTCTTGGGCCTTGCCAATTTCTACCGCAGGTTCATGTTGGGATTCTCCCATATTGCATTGCCCCTCAGCCAAATAAACAGGGGTGGTGGTAAGGCAAAATTTGCGTGAGGTCGGTCCCAACAAAAAGCATTTGATGATTTGAAGAAGTGCTTGTGCTCAACCCAAGTAATTTCACTACCAGACCTGCAACATCCTTTTGAGATCGAGACAAATGCTTCAGACTATGCCGTGGGCATCGTTCTCACTCAGCATGACCACCTCGTGGCCTATCATAGTGAGACACTGTCAGATACTGTCCGTAACTACCCTACTTATGACAAAGAAATGTACTCCATTGTGCAAGCTTGCTACCAATGGAGACATTACATTCTTGAGAAGGAGACAGTCATCCACACTGATCATAAGCCATTGCAGTTCATGCAGACACAGGGAAAATTGCAGAATGACCGCCATCAAAGTGGTCCACATACTTGCAACAATTCCACCTCAACATCAAGTATAAAACATGAAGCACCAATCGCATCGCTGATTTCTTGAGCAGACCGCCAGTCGCGACACTCACCATGGTGCTAGACTCTTGCATCCATGAGACATTTGGATGGCCCCAACTCTATAAGACATACCCTGACTTCGCCACCACCTACCAATGTTGGGTGCAAACAAATTTGTCGATAATTTCCATCTTCAGGATGGGTTGTTGTGTCGTCTGGGCCATATCTGTGTTCCATCAAGTGAGCGAGTGAAGATGATCTGGGAAGCCCACTACAGTCGGGTGGAAGGACACTTCGGCATTGAAAAGATAGTGGCGATGCTACAAAAACATTTCTACTGGCCAAAACTTCGACAGGAGGTCAACAAGTATATTAGATCCTGCACTGCTTGCGCTATTTCCAAACCAACCACTAAGAAACAGGGCCTGTACACCCCTCTTCCTATTCCTGACAGGCCATGGGAATCCATCTCAATGGACTACATGTTGGGCCTCCCATCCACCAAGCGGGGAAATGACTGTGTTTTTGTGGTTGTTGATCTCTTTTCTAAGATGGCGATTCTGGTTGCCTACAAGAAGAGTATCACAACAGAGGCCACTACCAAGCTCTTCTTTGAATGAGTCTGGGTACATTTTGGAATCCCACAAACCATTGTCTCAGATCGGGACAGTCGATTTATCAACACATTTTGGTCGAGCCTCTGGTCACTACTAGACACCAAGCTCACCAAATCCACAACCTTCCACCCCCAGAGAGATGGCCAAACCGAGGTTGTAAATCGAATGATTGTGCATATCCTTCGCATGTATAATTCAAAGAACCCTCGCATATGGGATGAGAGCCTTCCCTATGTCCAACATAGCTACAATCGAGCCTTGCATAGCTCAACTGGCCACATCCCCTTTCAGGTGGGGTTGGGATTCCAACCATTGGGTCCCATAGATGTTGCACTTCCCCTTGTGGTCACCTCGACCGACTCATCTCCTGCTCCAAATAAAGCTGACAAAGCCACCCGGTTCATTGAGAGGATCCAACACATCCGCCAACAGGTTCAGGATATCCTACATAAGTCCAATGACAAGAAAAAACATTGCCATGATCAACATCGGGTGCCACATAATTTTCAGGTGGGTGAAAAATTTTGGTTGCACTTGCAGAAAGAACGCCTTACAGGACCCCATAGGAAGCTTCACCCAATCCATTATGGGCCATACACTATCACCAAGGCCATGGGGGATAATTTTTTTGAGCTCAACATTCCTCCTTTCCTTGGCCTGCACCCAATGTTCAATGTGGATCTCCTTCGCCCTTATTTCCCACCATTATTGGACACCTCAGAAGTAGCAGAACAACTGACACCAACAGAGCTCAACCCCGAATGCATACAACATGCATCCAATGATCATATTGTGGACACATAGATCAAGGGAACTCGACAACAAAGGATCCATCTTTATCGAGTCGTCAAAGCAAGGTAACTCCCGCACCAAGACAAGTGGCTCACCCGGGGCCAAATTCAACAGAAATTTCCTCATCTGATGGGGGACCTCAATGCAATGGAGACCATTGCTTCCTAAGGAGGGAGGATTGATCCAGATGGATATTGGTGGCAACCCACCTTTTTTCTAACTGGCTCAAAACAATTTTCTGACAATTTTGACAATTTACTATTTTTAACAGTTTTAACTTCCGGGGCCATTTTGAGGGCCTAAATGAAGGTTTTTCGGGATCGATCTCCTCAAAGATATCTAAAGGAATGATTGAACCCCCAAAATGAATATTCTCGATGATACCTTTCCAACGGGCTATCACACGCCTAAACCAGAGATCGTATGCAAAAGTTACGAGCCCGAGAAGTTGATGTACTAACTTACCCAAACGGGGCCCACATGAATTTTGGCGCTTCATCTCCTAGGGTTAGGTTTCTGGATGTCTAGGGTTTTTGAAATTCTTGTTTATTGTAAAAAGGCCTTCAGAGCCTCATTGTAATCTTCTTCTTGCGAATGCGCACAACCATCACATCTCTTCTTAGAGATAAGCCGCTACCATTCCAACAAGCTTGTTTCTATTGCATTTTACAGTTTCAACCTATTTCGTTATTGAATAGAAAACCAGTTTTAATGTATCTCTATTATTTTGTGTTAAGCACCTGTTAATAATCCGTATTCATTTCGTTCTTCTCATAAAATCCGGATCAATTTTTCTCTTCATGGTCGGCTTCAATGTCAATTGGGACATTTTGTTACTTGTTATGTGAATTCTTGCAATCAACTAATTGCTTGGATATTTGTCCATAATCACACAATGATTGTCTTCCATGTAGATTTTGTATCCTTTATGTAACAATTGTCCAATGCTCATCAAATTATGCTTCAGACCAGAAACATAATATACATCATGCATAACCTTTTTCTATCCTTGTTTAGTTAAAATCTTAATAATTCCTTTGCCTAATACAATGACTTGGATATCTGTTCCAAGTGTAACTTTATTTTGGACTGATTTATCTAGACTAGAAAACAACTCTAAGTTTCCTGTCATGTGATTACTACAGCCTGAATCTAGATACCATATGTCACAAGGACTTTCTTGAGAAACATTGCATTCCATTGGTGAGACTATAGGCATTGCTTCAACGCGCACCATAAACATAAGTCTGGAGGGACTATTTGCGCTGCTTGACTGATCTTGACCTTGCTTGTTCTGATTATATTGTCTCTTCCTGCACTCATATGCATAATGTCCATAATTTTTACAGTAATGATATTGAATATTTGATTTATCAAATTTATGATTACTTAGATGACTAGTATTTTGATTTTGACCTCTTCCACCAGTGTTTCCAAGACTGCTACTATGTCCACCTCTAACAAAACTCCTTCCTCTGCCTCTAGAGTTAGCTCTCCCCCTTCTTCTTCCACGACTTATAGATGTCTGTGTGGAAAATTCATTTTCTAATGACATATTTGACCTATTTAATCCGCGTTCATGATTAGTAAGGGAAGCTTGCATTTCATCTAGACTAAACTGACTGAGATCTTTTCTCTCTTCCAGAGTCACAACAAGGGTATCAAATTTAGGAGGAAGACTCCTAAGTACCTTCTCAACAACCTTTATATCCTCTATGGTTTCTCCATGAGACTTCATCTGATTTATCAGGCCAATAACATGAGTATAAAATGAATCTAATGAATCTGTATCTTTCATTGTCAGAGTTTCAAAATCTCCTCTAAGAATTTGTAGTTTTGAAGTCTTGACTTTGTCCATACCTTGATAAGAAGTTTGAAGTATGTTCGATGATTCCTTGGCTTGATTTGCTGATGCAACTCTTGGGATTATACTTTTATGCATGAATTGATGTATGTAAAACATCGCTTTTCCATCCTTCTTCCTTTGATCTTTTAAAGCATCATTCTGAGCTTGTGTGAGGGTATTGTATGCTACCTGTTCTGCTGGTTCCACATAGCCATTTTAGACTATCTCCCATACATCTTGACCATGAAATAATGCCTTCATGGTCAAGGACCATAACTCATAGTTTTTTCTTGTAAAAGTGGGAGGTTGCAGATTTGAAGTAGAAGCCATGATTGTTCCCTACAACAGAGTTGTTTCTCTTGAAACTTACTCTGATAGAACCTGCTCTGATACCAAATCTCGGATCTACAATGCATAGACAAACTCTGTGCAGTGCAGTGACAAATACTGCACGCCAAAAAAATCCGTGAATGAACTCTTAGGACTTACCGTGCAGATCATAGACCACTCAATATACAACGTGCTATGATGAAAAGAATAAATAAACAATTTTTTTCAACAAAACCAACTCTCTACTATACTTAGCATATAAACTCACAGACAGAGAAAAACTCAGAAATATATCAACATATAGATAACTAAATATATTATGAACTTCGGTGCTCCACGCAGTTACAGACTACAATACTGTGTCGAGCTTCAGCTCCAACAACTTCTGCAAAATTACAAAACACAGAGCTTGAGCTCTCAGACTTCTTGACTCCTTACAACTATTGCTACTGCTAACTATCGACTCTATTCTCTCTACCTCTATGTCTATCGACTTCCTACAGACTCAAACATATATAGATAAGACAAAGACTTCTTGTATAAGTAACACTGATTGAAACAATTAAGATGACAACAAATTTTGAGTGACTCTCATCTGCATAATAGAACTCAAGAAAGATAAAAATTGGCTAATTAAATAAACTTCTGCTAACACTCTTGCTTGACGTGTCTAACATATTAAACAACTCTATTTTCTGTGACAAACAGAGTCTGTGTAAACATGAATCTCACTACTTGTAATTAATATTTCCAACATAGATAGTCTAAGTGAACAATGAATTATGAACCATGATCTGCTCATTCGGCATCAAAACTAATACCCACAAAATCCTTTTTCAGGAAAATGGAGGACAACTTGAACTATTTCGCCCTTCCTTTTCCCAACCAACCAAAGAGCCTACAGGGAGCTGCCAACTTCAATAATTTTTAGGGATATTTGACTCTCATTATCTTTTACTACCAATCATTGGGATATTTGACTTTTCTTCAATGTGTATCTATGCATGTAGAGAGATACCTATTTCCCAATCCATACCCTGAAATCTGAGTTGATTATTCCACGAATGAATTGGCTCTGAATTGACTCTTTTCGCTCCATGGTTATGACTATTTACTTGTAGAACTATGGAAACCTACGACGTTTATGATCTCTTAGCAGCCATGAAGAAGCCTACGGTGATCCATCCGATCTGATAGCACGTATTAGATCAAATTTAACGTATTATTGGTATAACTGAATCAAATTGTCCAATTCTTCAATCTGATTATGCCAAGTTTGGTAACTATTGTTTCAACCTTCTACATTTTGATTTTTTTGTTTGTTATATTTCTAGTTTAATTTTACTCAAAATCTGTTGAATCTGCCTATTTGATTTGAGTGATTAAATTTGTATAATCTAAATATTTCAATAGTTTTTCAAATAGTTTTTCAACCTGATAAATTTATTTATACTTTTATAAATACAATTTAAACAATTTCGGTCCTATTACTTCAGAAAAAACCAAAGATCTAGATCTTTTATAATACAACCCATAGTAGCAATCAAGTTTTAGAGTTTGGAATTTCAAAATTTGGATAGTTTTTACCATTATTTTAGCCATTTTGAAATTTTTAACAAAGATGTTGGGATTCCAACCATTGGGTCCCATAGATGTTGCACTTCCCCTTGCGGTCACCTCGACCAACTCATCTCCTGCTCCAACTGAAGCTGACAAATCCACCCAGTTCATTGAGAGGATCCAACACATCCGCCAACAGGTTCAGGATATCCTACAGAAGTCCAATGACAAGTAAAACATCGCCATGATCAACATCAGGTGCCACATAAGTTTCAGGTGGGCGACAAAGTTTGGTTGCACTTGCAGAAAGAATGCCTTACAGGACCCCATCGTAAGCTTCACTTACTCCGTTATGGGCCATACACTATCACCAAGGCCATGGGGGATAATTCTTTTGAGCTCAACATTCCTCCTTTCCTTGGCCCGGACCCAGTGTTCAATGTGGATCTCATTCACCCTTATTTCCCACCATTATTGGACACCTCAGAAGTAGCAGAACAACTGACACCAACAGAGCTCAACCCCGATTGCATACAACAAACATCCAATGATCATATTGTGGACACACATATTAAGGGAACTTGACAACAAATGATCCATCTTTATCGAGTCGTCAAAGCAGGGAAGCTCCTGCACCAAGGCAAGTGGCTCACCTGGGGCCAAATTCAACAGAAATTTCCTCATCTGATGGGGGACCTCAACGCAATGGAGACCATTGCTTCCTAAGGATAAAAATCGTCACATCTCTTCTCAGAGATAAGCCGCCACCATTCCAACAAGCTTGTTTTCGCTGCATTTTACAGTTTCAACTTATTTCGTTATTGAATAGAAAACCAGTTTTACTGTGTCTCTGTTATTTTGTGTTAAGCACCTGTTAATAATCCGTATTCATTTCGTTCTGCTCATAAAATCCAGATCAATTTTTCTCTTCATGGTTGGCTTCAATGTCAATGGGGACATTTTGTTACTTGTCATGTGAATTCTTGCAATCAGCTGATTGCTTGGATATTTGTCCATAATCACACAATGATTGTCTTCCATGTAGATTTTGTATCCTTTCTATAACAATTGTCCAATGCTCATCAAATTATGCTTCAGACCATAAACATAATATACATTAGGCATAACCTTTTTCTCTCCTTGTTTAGTTAAAATCTTAATACTTCCTTTGCCTAAGACAATGACTTGGATATCTGTTCCAAGTGTCACTTTATTTTGGACTGATTTATCTAGACTAGAAAACAACTCTAAGTTTCCTGTCATGTGATTACTACAGCCTGAATCTAGATACCATATGTCACAAGGACTTTCTTGAGAAACATTGCATTCAACTGGTGAGACTATAGGCATTGCTTCAACGTGCACCATAAAAATAAGTCTGGAGGGACTATTTGCGTTGCTTGATTGATCTTGACCTTGCTTGTTCTGATTATATTGTCTCTTCCTGCACTCATATGCATAATGTCCATAATTTTTACAGTAATGACATTGAATATTTGATTTATCAAATTTATGATTACTTAGATGACTGGTATTTTGATTTTGACCTCTTCCACTAGTGTTTCCAGGACTGCTACTGGGTCCACCTCTAACAAAACTCCTTCCTCTGCCTCTAGAGTTAGTTCTCCCCCTTCTTCTTCCACGACTTATAGATGTATGTGTCAAAAATTCATTTTCTAATGACATATTTGACCTATTTAATTCGTGTTCATGATTAGTAAGGGAAGCTTGCATTTCATCTAGACTAAACCGACTGAGATCTTTGCTCTCTTCCAGAGTCACAACAAGGGTATCAAATTTAGGAGGAAGACTCCTAAGTACCTTCTCAACAACCTTTATATCCTCTATGGTTTCTCCATGAGACTTCATTTGATTTATCAGGCCAATAACATGAGTATAAAATGAATCTAATGAATCTATATCTTTCATTGACAGGGTTTCAAAATCTCCTCTAAGAATTTGTAGTTTTGAAGTCTTGACTTTGTCCATACCTTGATAAGAAGTTTGAAGTATGTTCTATGCTTCCTTGGCTTTCTTTGCTGACGCAAATCTTGGGAGTATACTTTCATGCATGACTTGATGTATGTAAAACATCGCTTTTCCATCCATCTTCCTTTGATCTTTTAAAGCATCATTCTTAGCTTGTGTGAGGGTATTGTACGCTACCTGTTTTGCTGGTTCCACATAGCCATTTTCGACTATCTCCCATACATCTTAACCACGAAATAATGCCTTCATGGTCAAGGACCATAACTCATCGTTTTTTCTTGTAAAAGTGGGAGGTTGCAGATTTGAAGTAGAAGCCATGATTGTTCCCTACAACAGAGTTGTTGCTCTTGAAATTTACTCTGATAAAACTTTCTCTGATAGAACCTGCTCTGATACCAAATCTCGGATCTAAAACGCACAGACAAACTCTGCGCAGTGTAGTGACAAATACTGCACCCCACAAAACTCCGTGAATGAACTCTTAGGACTTACCGTGCAGATCTTAGACCACTCGATATACAACGTGCTGTGAAGAAAATAATTAATAAACAATTTTTTTCAACAAAATCAACACTCTGCTATACTTAGCATATAAACTCACAGTCAGAGAAAAACTCAAAAATATATCAACATACAGATAACTAAATATATTATGAACTTCGGTGCTCCGCGCAGTTACAGACTACAATACTGTGTCGAGCTTCAGCTCCAACAACTTCTGCAAACTTACAAAACACAGAGCTTGAGCTCTCAGACTTCTTGACTCCTTACAACTATTGCTACTGCTAACTATCGACTCTATTCTCTCTACCTCTCTGTCTATCGACTTCCTACATACTCAAACATATATAGATAAGACAGAGACTTCTTGTATAAGTAACACTGATTGAAACAATTAAGATGACAACAAATTTTGAGTGACTCTCATTTGCATAACAAAACTCAAGAAAGATAAAAATTGGCTAATTAAATAAACTTCTGCTAACACTCTTGCTTGACGTGTTTGACATATTAAACAACTCTATTTTCTGTGACAAACAAAGTCTACATAAACATGAAGCTCACTACTTGTAATTAATATTTCCAACATAGATAATCTAAGTGAACAATGAATTATGAACCATGATCTGCTCATTTGGCATCAAAACTAATACCCACAAAATCCTTTTTCAGGAAAATGGAGGACAACTTGAACTATTTCACCCTTCCTTTTCCCAACCAACCAAAGAACCTACAGGGTGCTGCCAACTTCAACCATTTTTAGGAATATTTGACTCTCATTATCTTTTACTACCAATCATTGGGATATTTGACTTTTCTTCAATGTGTATCTATGCATGTAGAGCGATACCTATTTCCCAATCCATACCCTGAAATCTGAGTTGATTATTCCACGAATGAATTGGCTCTGAATTGACTCTTCTCGCTCCATGGTTATGACTATTTACTTGTCCAACTATGGAAACCTACGACGTTCATGATCTCCTAGCAGCCATGAAGAAGCCTACGGTGATCCATCCGATCTGATACCACGTATTAGATCGAATTTAACGTATTATTGGTATAACTGAATCAAATTGTCCAATTCTTCAATCTGATTATGCCAAATTTGGTAAGTATTGTTTCAACCTTCTACATTTTGATTCTTTTTGGTTATATTTCTAGTTTAATTTTACTCAAAAACTGGTAAAAAATTATTAAATTTGTCGATTAAATTTGTATAATTCAAATGTTTTAATAGTTTTTCAGCTTGATAAATTCATTTATACTTTTATAAATACAATTTAAACAACACAAAATTATGATTTCAATCCTATTACTTCAGAAAATACCGAAACTTAAATCTTTTATACAACCCATAGTAGCAATCAAGTTTCAGGGTTTGGAATTTCAAAATTTGGATAGTTTTTACCATTATTTTAACCGTTCTGAAGTTTTTAACAAAGATTGATGACAGTTACGGTAATTTTTTGACTGATAGTAATACTTACCTGCTTGCTTGGGCACTGGACTCCAGCACCCATGGAAGAGTGAAGCTGTGATTGAAATTAGATCACGTGGCCGTGGTCTGTGAGTGAAGGTGTTGTTAGTGGTCTTGGATGGATGAGTTCAAAATGAGTTCAAGGTGTTATTAATGACCCTCGATGCATGAGTTTAAGGAGTTGTTTGTAGGTGTTGCCTTTGGTTGGTGATGTTAGTGCCATTAGGTAGGTTTGATCAGTACGTATGTATGTATCCTGATCAAGAAGAATTACATTAGGTTTTTTCACCCTAATCAAATCACTGAGGGATTTTTCCTAAACCTCTCAGTTTTTGCACCCCAATCAAATCCTTAGGGGCTTTTTCCTTGCTTTCGCTCCCTAACCCTATGCAATTCTAAGAGACCATCATTATTTAAGATGTGATGTTACATCACCTCCCAATGGGTCCTAAGGTGCTTGGATCTCTATTTCCTCAAGACTTTCCTTTTGTACATGAAACATATTCAATAGTCTTATGTGTTCCCATTTCCTTTTCTTTTTTTTTTGGTTGTTTCTTTGTTTTCTTTTGTTCATTTTCTTCGTGTTCCATGAATAAATATGATCCGATCTGTGAGAACTATAAAATTTTTGCTTCGCCAAACTTCTCTATAAAAGATGCAAATAAATGTGATGATACCTCTTCCTTTTAAATATGAAGATAACTAGGCTTATTTTTTTTATCAGTCTCCACATTATGATAGGTCTAAAATGTTGAAGTATATAACTAATTTCTCCATTGGTGTTATTTTGGTTTTATATATAATCCAAAAATTAAAACAACTAAGAAAATTTCCCATGATAATTATTCCCAAAAAACACACATTTCCATAATAGTTATGTCTGCAAACAACAATTAACAACAATTACCTGCCTCATTTTAGGTCTCATAGCCTTCGGTAGTTGGTCCACCGAAACAAACATTATTTTTCCTTAACTTGGGTGCATGGTGATACTTTGGACGTGTTATCACTCCAATAAACTCTTTGAGGTTGTGGATCAAAGATGCTTGGTAACTTAAGGTAAACTTGTTTTTGTATTTTGTATGTGTGGATCAATGGGATAACTCAATTACAGTATGGTATTTAGACAGTCAAAATGAGAATCAAATGAACCAGTGCTCTCAAGGATCAATAATCAGATGATAGCTTTAATGTGGGTGAGAAAGCAATGTTTATAAACCAGATACAAAATGTAGGGTTTAATAAACAATGATAAGCAACTATTAAACAAGTTAGGAACTGACTAATGAAATGACAATCATTCTGCAGTTAAAACAACTTGAATAAGAGTACAGAAGGAGATGAGAATCTGATATCAATAGAGAGAAAACTGTGATTTGTATTATCATATCAAAAAGCCTGTTTACAATATAGTATATTTTTGTATCCAGAATCGAACCTCTAGCTCATCAATAGTTTGTGGCTTTATAGCCTTTACATCAAGATTTCAGATCCTATTTTAATGGATTTGAAATACCTAAAAATCAACATAATCAAAATGAATCTTTAGCATATATGATCTAATTTTATCATCATAAGTCGAAATTGACAGCTGAAGCATTATTTGGCAATTTGCATATGAAAATCACAGATTCAGAAATCTGTCTTTGATGACTGGGCGATTTCTATCAAGATTAATCATGCCATTTGGTGTTATTTCCTTACCATATGTCTTTAAAACTTAATGAGAAAGATATTCTAGCTTCTCCTAATTATTATCCATCATTTAACACCTTTCCCACGTGTTCAGGAATCCAAAAATCGTGATCTGTGCAGAAAGAAAATGTTTCTGGACTCTTATGCGCTTTCACCGGTTCTTTTGTCCTGAATCTTCCCTTTAGCCGGTGAAAAGGAAAAATTTCACTGGCTCACTACATTGTGAGAAAAATCAATGAGCCGGTGAAAGCACATATTTTTTTTAATGAAAACTGTCTTGGGAAAAATCAAAGTTCTGAGCTGTGGAGAGTCCGTTTTACACGCATGAATAGTCTATTGACAACAAAACATCCTAATCTTTCCAATGGAACTTTCATATCTGCATTTAGATCTTGGGAAGGAAGTAAAAGTGCCCCACAAAATGAGGCATCATTTTTCAAACAAATTTTAGAATGAATTATTTGATCGCTAACATCTAGCTCCAACTGGGATGGAGACCTCCCTGCGAGGTTTACAAGAACCTGGAAGACCTTGTGCCTTTAGTATTGGGCATGGATTCATTTAGCCTTTGTGATTTATCATCTGAAAACCCGTAACAAACCTGTAACCTGCTTGTTTATTCATTAAATCAATCAATTGAAAATAATCAAGTTGTTCGTTTCCCTCAGAGATCTCAATGCTAAATACAGAGTGCTTAATATCTGTATGAGAAGAAAGCATGATGAATTGCTGATCTGGACTTTTCATCTCATCATATTTCTCTCCATATCTGTTGCAATCTTCTTGTATCTGCAAATCAGAAAACTAAGAGCTGTCCTTAGTATCTGCTGTAGATTCTAATATGGAATTTTGATCTCCACTGCAATTTTGATCAACATATTTATAACTAGTATCAACCACAACATGCACACATTTCTGATCATCCGTCTGCTGAAAAGTAGAACTAGATAAAATTCTAGTAGACAACAGGCCCTCGCAAATTTCAACATCTTCTTCCTTATCATAATTTGAAACAACATATTCACAAGGAGAAAAAGGATCTTTCTAATGCTCTAGCTAGAGATAAGACAGTATCTGAAAATCCCGTTCCTCATGGTTACTGCAACTTCCCTCAATTTGCAAATCTGGAAAATGTGGGCTAATCTCACTTATTTCTTTTTTTTGACAAAAACAGTTATGTTGCATTAATCGGCATTCTGGCCAGCCAAAATCTGGAATTTACAAATCCGAAGAAGGTTGGTGACCTCTGACAGTGCTGCCAACCTTCTGGTGAATGTCTTGGGAGACCAGTTCCCTTTGCTCCTTGAGCTACTTCGAGAATAAGACAAAAAGTGCGTACATGAGTAAATTCTCACAAACTGTGAGCATAGCATAAGACAAAAGCAAAGCATTATTCCAATGGGATTGAAGTTTTCCCCTTAATGTAGGGGTCCAGCTTTTTCTGAGATCCTAAAGAAATGTTGGAGGCCGCCTCCTTTTCTCTGCATGCTTTGTTGGTCTTTCGCCCTCGGGTAAGGGGTGGAGACAGAACCGAGTTGTCTTCAGGTTCTGAATTTCCCCCAGAGCCGCTAGAGGGGGCTGTAATCCGACCTTCTTGAGCTTCCGGATCTGGAGCCCGAATCTTTCTCGCTTCTACAGATTTTGGGGGGGAGGATTCCGAAAGGCTTTCGTCTGCCGGAGGATCATCCTTGACTGTTGTTTCTTCTGGTTCTGGGGCTTCGTCTTCCTTTAGCGCATCAAAACTGTTTTTATTTTCTAGAGTTGCCTCTTTTGACTGAGTGGCCTTTGGGGCTTGGTCTAGTGGTTCCTTTCGCTTTGACTTCCTTCGTCCGTTTGCTACAGGCTGAAAGGCGTCTTCTTTGACTGGTCCTGGTTCCTCAACGGCTTTGGGGCAGTTTCTTGCGAAGTGGCCATAAGCATGGCACCGGAGGCACTTGAAAGGAATCTGCTCGTAGTCCGGCTCTTGGATATGGCTCCAATCCCCCAGGGAGAGCTTAATGGCTTCCGGAAGACCTTTCTCGAGGTTAACCTCAACACAAATGCGGGCGCAGGTATACTGGTCCCCTTTCGGTTCTGCTTTGTCCAGGTAACGCCCAAGCTTATTTCCGATGTCCTCCAAAGATTCTATTCCCCAGAGATGCAAGGGTAGATGAGGCAGCCTAACCCATACTGGAGATGCGGTAATCTCGGCTTCGGGATTGAAATCAGGAGTCCAAGGGGCTAAGAACAGTCCTCTCGACCCCATGAAATAGGGCCCAGATCTGAAGACTAGATCACAGTCCTCTTTGCTCAAGAAACTGAAGACAAAAAAACCCCTGCCTACTGCAAACAGAGAAACGTTTCCCTTTATCAGTGATTTCCAACGGTCATTCATCCATGCCTCCACCGCTTTGGGGCTAGGCCATAACCCCGTAAACTTTCCGATGAGGGACGTTTCTGCTAGGAGGAGGGCAAGAGAGCAAGGCTGCTCTGGAGTTAGCTCCAGAGAGGGGATCTCCTCCATCTTATTAACATACTTGGACGAGAGAGAAGGTTTGGGTTTGGGGCCTGCCGAACGAACTAACGCCTTGAATGCTTCCAAAGGATATTTTCCCTTCTCGGCGTTTAGATCTGGGGCCATCGTAGCCGACCTCCTGCAAACAAGATCAAATCGGAGCCAATACCACTGTACCCACACGCATGCAAACCCGTAGGCGATCTCAGGCCTCGCAGGGACCCTCTGAAGGTGCTGCCGAGGAATTTGATCCGCGCCCTGTAAACCCTGGTCGCTGCTAGACGCGTCCCTGCAACCAGACAAAACGCTGAAACACCAAACCGCTTCTTCAAATCGCGAGCAAACGCTCAGGCAAATGCTGCAACACCATTCCGCTGCCCTGGACCATTCTACTACTCCAAAACGCGTGAAGAAGCTTGGGGACACGGGCAAATCAATGGGTGTCGAACCCTGGGTGCGCGGCTGCTGCAGATCTCTTCCTGCACTCGAATACCAGAGCGAGGCGGCTAGGGTTTGAGCCCTAGCCGCGATGACTCGTCTCGCCTCATCTTTTTTTAGTCAATTTTACCATCATTGGCTAATCTCACTTATTTCAATGAACATTGGATCAACATAAAGCTGATCATGTCCATGTGCAGCTAACGAAACCAATTCTTCAGATTCATTAAAATCAGAAATAGAGGTAATAGGAAATATTTCAACTTTTCATTACTCTTTTCTAATTCATGTTTATGAGGAAGCACACCACAACGAAGATCATTTGAAAGCTTATGTAGATTGTGAGGAAAATATTCTTCTCTATTTAGATCTTCAACTTTAGAATGCAATTCATATTTCTCACAAAAATTATCAAATAAGAACTCATCTGAAAAGTACTTGCTGTCTAATTCCTTTCGCAAAAGTGGTCCTCCTCGTTTTCTTCCCATCATGCAATAATCACAGGTTGATCTGTACATGGTTAACATAGAGAACTTTTCTAAATGGAGAATGTGTTGGCACTAGTGAAAATGATCTTGATGTCTGGATGTAATAATGATCAGATCATTCACCACTCTTAAAACTATCCTCCGTCTTCCACACATAATATATGACCAAATCCATCATCATATTCCACTAAGTCATGGTGAAAACATGTAACCGTTCCTGTGCCTCCATTTAAATTGCCATGATGATTACATGACATGTGTACAATATGTCTTTTCGGGTTCTTAAGGCACTGGAGAAAAAACCCAAATATGCACTTTCACCGGTTTACTTGTTTTCGAAAATGCCATTTAGCCGTTTAAACCTTGAACTTTCATTTGCTAACTTCAGCTTCAAAATAGAGATTAGCCGTTGAAAAGCTTTTCTTCGATTTTTTTGAAAATATCTTTTGACAATCGATTTATTATAAGAAATAAAAAATTATATCCTATACTTTGATACTTGAATTTCTTAAATTTTTTTGTATGGAACTCTATTTATGACCATGCCATCACACAAACTGACTAGTTCATTTTTGGAGATAACATCTAACTTTTTTCACCTAATCCTCTGCTAAACTGAAAAATGCTTGTAGCTTTCTCTGCTTATTCAACAACCAATAACTAAAAGAGTCTACTTGCTCAGAGAACGAGCTTATTTTCTTCTACTTCTACTCTAACCATTGTACTGATGCTCAATCAAGTAAACTCATGCTTTCAATGAAGCCATATCAGAAACTGATTTATTGAACTTGTTCTTAATCTTGACCCGAAAAATAATGGAATGCATAGCCAACAGAAAAGTAGTTTGAACAGATGATAAAGCCAACTTTCATCTGAAAAAAATACTTTAACACATATGCTTCTGATAGATTGCAAATAATCAACAATAGGGTCATCAAATCCACAAAGAAATACCTCTTTATGTTGTTGTTCCAACTGAAAACTGAAATTATGCTGGTTGTTGCCTTCATTGATGTCAATGCTGAATGTGGACTGTTCTTCCTCTGTCCAATGAAAATACAAGCTCAACTGCTGATATAAAACTTTCTTCTCCTCACCTTCCTTCTCATATCTACTGAAATCTGCCTTGGTCTACGAATCAGAAATCTGAGGGTTGCCCTTAGAATCTGCTGCAAATCTGAAACTGTCACCTGCTAATGTGTCAATCTGATAATCATCTTTGGGGTTTTCAAAGGGGACAATCTCATCTTCATGACAACCTAAGTCAGTAAATGCATTTGATACAATGACAAAAGCATCACTATGGTTATCATAATGTGGATCACCGATCTCTTGATCATGATGATAAATATCTTCTGCTGCAGCAAAGTCTTCATAATTATTTGAATCTTTATTCAACACACTAAATTCATGACAACATTCTGGATAAAGAAGATCAACTGAAAAATTTGTTTTGCAAAACAAATGGAAGGCAACATGAAAATTTTCCGAAGAACTGATACTTGCATTTGGAAGAGACTGGCACCAGTTAAGAGAAAATCCCTCTAACGATTGCCTGAAAAGCTTAATTTGAACATCTTCATGTATAATTTCAAGTCGATTAATAAATTCATGAAAATCCAGCAGGTGTTCCATTGGTACTTCCCATTCTTCTCCTCGAGATCTGGGAATACTTCTTTCCCATTCATCTTTACTAGGAACTGGATGAGGGTAACCATAAATACTTGAAAATTTGCAAAAAGCATACCTCTTGTTCATTTCATACCAGTGGAGTCGCCATCAGATTTCTGAACAATAGAGTCACCACTGAATCTTCCTTCATGGAGTCGCCAGATAGATGATTACAACCGATTCTGATGCCCGATCCTTGTCTATCATCAATGGATCAACTCTGTGTCGTTTCCCAGGGAAGTTATCTTCAACTTTAGTCTTCAACGCCAATTTGTTATCACTCCAAGAAACTCTTTGAGGTTGTGGATCAAAGATGCTTGGTAACTTAAGATAAACTTGTTTTTGTATTTTGTATGCGTGGATCAATGGGATAACTCAATTATAGTATAGTATTTAGACAGTCAAAATGAGAATCAAATGAACCAGTGCTCTCAAGGATCAATAATCAGATGATAGCTTTAAAGTGGGTGAGAAACCAGTGTTTATAAACCAGATACAAAATGTAGGGTTTAATAAACAATGATAAGCAACTATTAAGCAAGTTATGAACTGACTAATGAAATGATAGTCATTCTGCAGTTAAAACAACTTGAATAAGAGTACAGAAGGAAAGATGAGAATATGATATCGATCGAGAGAGAAAGATGTGATTTGTATTATCATATCAAAAAGCCTGTTTACAATATAGTATATTTCTGTATCCAGAATCGAACCTCTGGCTCATTAACAGTTTGTGGCTTTATAGCCTTTACATCAAGATTTCAGATCCTATTTTAATGGATCTGAAATACCTAAAAATCAACATAATCAAAATGAATATTTAGCATATATGATCTAATCTTATCATCATAAGTAGAAATTGACAGCTGAAGCATTATTTGGAAATTTGCTTATGAAAATCACAGATTCAGAAATTTGTCTTTGATGACTGGGTGATTTCTGTCAAGATGAATCATGCCATTTGGTGTTATTTCCTTACCATATGTCTTTAAAACTTAATGAGAAAGATATTCTAGCTTCTCCTAATTATTATCCATCATTTAAAACCTTTCCCACATGTTCAGGAATCCAAAAATCACGATCTAGGCAGAAAGAAAACGTTTCTGGACTCTTCTGCGCTTTCACCAGCTCTTTTGTCATGCCCCTTTAGCCAGTGAAAAGGAAAAATTTCACCAGCTCACTACACTGTGAGAAAAACCAATGCACCGGTGAAAGCGCTGATTTTTTTTTAATGAAAACTGCCTTGGGAAAAATCAAAGTTCTGATTCGTGGAGAGTTTGTTTTACACGCTTGAATAGTTGATTGAAAACTAGACATCCTAAGATTTCCAATGGAACTTTCAGATCTACATTTAAATCTTGGGAAGGCAGTCAAAAGTCCCCCACAAGATGAGGCATCATTTTTCAAACAAATTTCAGAATGAATTATTTGATCGCTAACAGGACGCATGACTTGGTTTTAAATACCAAAACTTATTTTCCCTCATAAACATTCAAAGCATGGCTAACATTTTGACTTAGGTCAAGGATTGTAAGTCATGTGATCATCATAAGAATTCCATATTTGACATAAAACCCAGATGGTAATGAACATATATTTCTTGAATAATACTCATAGCATCTTACACAAAACTTTAGAATTTAATTATTATTAAAATTAATTTTTTAAAGACCCAATTCAAATAATAATTTTAAGTTTTAACTTGGATCAAGATGGTGAAACAAAACGAGGACTTATCTATGATTGACCAATTGATTGTCGTAATAAAAGGTTGAGTTAGAGATGAGATACAAAAATAGGGAAAATTGATTTTATGAAATAACAATAGGTTTGAATAAAATAATTGGTTTTGAAGTAAGACCAAACTCAACATGGTGATCACACGAAGACAAGCAAAACTCCTTGTTGATCAAAAAAATTGATTACCTAGATTTTCCTCTCTTGAAATAACAAAAAAAATTTGATATAAGAAGAAGAAAAATTTGAAATATTACTCATTCATAGGGTATCCCTTAGTCTCATCTTCGTCATGTATTTTACAGATTAAAAATCCTAGTCCATATGCTCAAGATATCTAGGTTTTTGTTCAATCGCCTAAAGAGTGCTTTTCCATGTGCCATACAAGTAAGATATTCTTGATTATATTCTTAGAACCACACGGATTTTTTTGGAGCCCCATTTATTATTCTTGGTTCTATTCTTAGTACTCATTTTCTTGGTTCCACTCTTCCTCACTTCATTCATTTTCTTAGTTCTCCATCCCCACTTCCCATACTTAGCATTTTCTTGGTTCTCTTGCAGGAATACCCCCACATCCTCCCTACCTCCCCATCCCCTCTCCTCTCTTTTCATACTCCTTCTCCCATACTTAGTATTTTTCCCACCCCCCTCACTCTTCTCTTTCAGACCCACACTACTTCAGTTATACACTCCTTTTTGAACCCACATTCTCTCACCTCGCACCGCATTCGCTTAATACCACTCCCATACTTAAGTATTTTATCACTTCTTCAGACCTATCACTCTTCGGACCTACCTCCGCATCCTCCCTTACCTCACATTCCCCTACCCCTGATCCACTTCTCTCTCCTTTGTGATGACCTTCCTCCTCTCCCGTTCAATTTTCTTTCCTTAACATTTATCCTAATCCCCTCTCCATTTTATCATGAACCAATCACATCATGACACATGTTATCCAACCATTCCATGAAACGTGGGAACCAATGAAATCATTCCATGTGGAAGACCTGATATCCAATCACACGAGGACACATGGAAACCATTGGGACTATGGTATGCATTCACCAATCATGTGATGAAATGTGGTGGATTATGGTATCCAATGACATTGTGACATGTGATGATGACATGGATGCTATGAATCACTCCTGATTGGGTGTTGACTAGGTGCTTTGTGGATGATGACTGGGCAATCAAAATTTTAATTAGTTCATGAAATTTTCTAAGGCTTGAGCCTCCAAGTCTCCATAGTCTCTTCATGCTTCACATATAAGGCATGCTAAACTTATATATATATACATTACATTAAAAAGCACCAAAAATACATGTGGGATATATATTATAAGAGAAAGTCAACATTTTAAATGGAGGAGGCGAATTTGAATGAAGGGCTAAGATTAACCCATGAGTTGGATGAACAACTGTTGAGTAACGATTTTCCGAGAGGCATAACTTGACATCCGAGAGCTGATTTTGGACGAAGTTTACCTCGTTCGAAAGGTAATTCAGTGAGAAATATGATGTAATAGGTTTCAAGAAGAGAAATTGGTCATAAATGTCTCCGAAATTGAAAGAAAAGTCAAGTATGTTTTCATGATTTGATGATGAATTTACTTGGAACCTCAACTTCTCGAGCTTATAACTTGAGATCCATAAATCCAAATTGTGCTAAGGAGGACTCATTGGAAACATGAGATCAAATATATTTCATATAGAATGGTTTCCATGGCTCATAGATAAAAAATCATGCTCATAAAATTAAAACACAATCCAATTTTTTTAAATGCAGTCAACTTGAAAACTTGAAAATAAAGTTTATTAAATAAAATTTATTAAAGGAATAAGTGGGACCTATTTGGAGGCATGAACTTCAATGATTTAAATTCATTAATGAGAATTCAATAAAGTAAAAATTAAAGTGGTTTACTCCAAAAAGGAATCATGGAAAGTTCTAGAAATACAAACCCTAACTACTTCAAGCACATTGACAACATATTTTAAAAAGGCAAGAGAAGGCACCATCAGGAGGTTGGAAGTGATAAGTTTTTACAATGGTGAAGATTATACAAGAAGTAAAGCTCCATCTTTCCAAGATTCAATGGACTAGACTACTCAAATTTTTCTGTCTACATCTTCTTCTTTTCTATTTCTTTCCATCAAATCTTCCATGAATGTATGGAAAAAGGAAGATTTGGGTCTGAGCAATTCTTTCTCTTGAAATATTCAGTAATCTTGTAACATTTCAGGTCCAAAGGATCACAATACCTTCCTGTCAAAATCAAAAGCAATTCATTTTAGTTCATGTAACTTTCTTTGAGACCTTGTTGAAGTTGTTTCCATTCTCTTGTTTCTGACATTATTGAACTTATCATATTGGGATATTTTTACAAATTTATCCCACAAAGATATATTCGAGGAAATAAATTAGTTATTTCTAAGAGTTGAGTTGAAATCACACGATTTCAAATATATTTCCTATCAAAATCATTTTTGAGTTGTAATGAATTTATCATTTAAATCTGTTTGAAGACCTTTCCATTTCTTCATCCTGCAAAAGTCATAACATATTCAAAGTTTAGTTTATCTTACAAGAAAGAAATAATGTTTGTTGAAGGGAGATTCCAAAACCTTATGGATACAAATCTCTATTGACACACTTTATCTGTTATTTTCTTCAAATGATCTGATGTATATTTGTATAATTGTATATAAGGGTTTTACATTTGTATATATATAAGCTTTCTTGGAAGATCTTTCATGGTTTTCTCTTTAGCATTCACTCGTTACATTCATTGTAAAACCATACAAAGAATCTTACAACATTTCAACCAAAGATGAATACGACCTCTATAAAAGCGCATGGGGATTTATATCCTTGTGAGATTGTTGTTTGAATCTTGACCAATCTGAATATCAACATTTTGTGACCATACTGGGATATGATTTGTTTCCAAAAAATATGATAACTTTTAGGGTCAAATGTTATTGCAAAACTAGAAGCTGTATAGTTGGAGTTTTGAAATAAGATCTATATATTGATTCAAAATGGTTTGGGTTCTTGAAAACCTTGTTCTATGAGCACTAAATGGTCTTGAAGTCATATTGTTGAAACTTCAATCACAAATCAATTGTGACAATTTTTTTAGAACCAAAGAACAATCCAATATTTGGGAGGATGATCTCCCTAGTGACTCCATCATCAAAACTCTAAATTTTGAAGGAAAGTGCCTTGGTGCTTCCAACAAAAGGATTCAAGAATTTCAATAAGACCTATATTATGACTCCTTTGAGGAGTTTCTTTCATGTTGTGATGATATTTTACCTTCCCCATCAAGCCCAACAAATTTTGTTCAATTCACAATGAAGGGAGAAGGTACCAAAAGAAAGAAACAATTGCACACAAGTCCACTCAATTTGCAAGGAGAAGTTCATCCCTTGCCAGATATTTCCATGGACAAGTTTCCCATGTTCTTCAGAAATGATTTAGAAGATGCAGACAAACACTTGATTAAGTTTGACAATTCTTTTGAGATCTATAATGTGGCTAAAAATAATGTTGCATGCCGATTATTTGTCTTGACTCTAAAGGAAAATGCTGGTGAATGGTTTTATTCATTGTTGCCAAGAAATATCACTAGTTGGAATGTACTAGAAAATTGATTTGTCGAGAAATATTTCCCAAGAAAAGATCCATATTCTCTTTTTTTGAAGTTGGTTGAAATCCAAATGAATAAGCAAGAGACAATCAAATATTTGACTTTCATATTCATGAAAGTTCTCCACGATGTTCCTCAAGAAATGTTTCCAAATGATATTATCATTCTTAGTTGTTATGAAAATGATTTTCCCGTGAATCTGAGATTTTTATTGAAGCAAGAGGGAAAGTGCAGTTGGAAAGAGTTAATGCAGTGAGCTAAAGTCATTGAAAGAAATGTTCACGAAACTGGTGCTAATATACTAAATTTCCCAATATTGTTCTAATACAATAGAGAAATGAATTTTGAAGAAGTGTTCGATGAATGATGTGATTTTTTTTTTCCAAATCTTGTTCTTGAAACAAAAAATGAGAACCCCAAAGTTCTAATTCAAGAAGAATTCCATCACCTACATCCTCCCTTGGAGGGAAACTTCAACCTTTCATGTGTTCAATTTAAAAATGATGATGATAACAAAATTAAATACGAATTTAAATAACTTCCACTTGATGTGTACACGGATGTCATTCAATATAATCATGATGAAAATCTTACAACAAATCCCTAAAATATCACATCCAACTTATACCAAGCCACAAGAAGAATTTTTACATTGGATAAATAGAAGTAATCATCACTTTACAATAGATGTTTATGATAATGATTGCTCGTCTGAATCAAAATTTAATAAAGAAGATATCTTCCAAGCATCAAAAGAAGGGAACTTGCAACAAGAGGACCTATGGGTGATATGTTTTATTTATGAAGATAACACAATTGTTTATAAAAAACAAAATATAGCCTTACATTTATCTACAAATGTTAAACAACAATTTATCTTTGCAACCTCACTATTGAAACATGATCATTTCATAAAGGAAGAATTCTTTCAAAACATGGTTGGTGAATCAAGAATCTTGAATGTGGTTAAGGAGACAGAGAAAGATAAAAATATCTTCAAGAAAAAAACTTCTCATCAAACCAAAGACAACATGAATCATGAGAAACCAATAATTGATTACATTGAATCATGGTTCCAAAGCATTGTTGGCTAAACAATGCAATTATATTTTGGTCATATCCAACTCACTTTTACTTCAATGTATTTTGGGCATGCTTTTTACTCGATAACAAACCTGACATGTTCCCCAATTTTGAATTTTATTCTATAGATTAGTTGGATGCTTGAATGGCTCAGTTGGAAATCTACTTACACTTGAAAAGTGTCATTTTCCTTCAAGTATCATAGGTAGGTAGATCTGGTTTGTACGTAATTGGTTCTTCAATCAAAGTTAACTTGCACAATAAAAAAGTTTCTAGATGGAGGCAATGTTTGAAGATGACTCAATGAACCAATGGATGAGAAATTACAAGGATTTATGATGAAAATGTCTCCATATCCCAATGGATAAGGAATCCAAACTAGGATTTTGGATTCTTAGCAACCCAATGGGGGTCAATGTCCCACAATTGGAGCGAAATGTTGATAAAAAAAATTTGATCACCTTGATTTCCCGCTCTTGGAATAGCAAAAAAAATTCAATATCGGAAGAAGGAAATTTTGAAATATTTTTAGTTCATAGCATATCCCTTAGTCTCATCTTCGTTATGAATTTTACAGATTAAAAATTTGAGTCCATATGCTCAAGATATCTAGGTTTTTGTTCAATTGCCCAAAGAGCGTTTTTCCATGTGTAATACAACTAAGATATTCTTGGAACCATGATTATATTCTTGGAACCATGCTGATTTTATTGGAGCCCCATTTATTATTCTTGGTACTATTATTAGTACTAATTTTATTGAGTCTACTTCATTGATTTTCTTGGTTCTCCATCCCCACTTTCTCCACTTTCCATACTTAGAATTTTCTTGGTTCTCTTGCAGGGCTACCCCCACATTCTCCTTACCCCCACATCCTCCCTACCTCCACATCCCATTACTCCCTCCTGTATCCACTCTTTCCTTACTCCTTCTCCCATACTTAGTATTTTTCCCATCCTCCTCACTCCTCTCTTTCATACCCAAAGTACTTCATACCTACACTCCTTTTTCACCCCCTCATGCTCTCACCCCACACCGCATTCCCTTACTCCCACTCCCATACTTAACTATTCCCGATCCACTTTTCTCTCCTTCCTCCTCTCTCATACAAGTTTTCTTCCTTAACATTTATCCTAAGTCCCTCTCCAATTTATCATGAATCAATCACATCATGAAACATGTTATCTAACCATTTCATGAAACATAGGAACCAATGAAATCATGCCATGTGACATACCCGATAACCAATCACACGAGGACACATGGAAACCAATGTGACTATGGCATGTGTTCACCAATCATGTGATGACATGTGGAAACTTATGGTATCCAATGGAACTATGACATGTGGTGATGATGTAGACGCTACGACTCACCGTTGATTGGGAGTTGACTGGGTGCTTGGTGGATGATGACTAGGTAGTCAAAATTTTAATTAAGTCATGAAATTTTCTAAGGTTATAGCCTCCAAGTCTCCATAGTCTATTCATGCTTCACATATAAGGGATGTTAAAATTTTCTATATATACATTACATAAAAAAAACACCACAAATGCATGTGGGATATACATTATAAGAGAAAAAATCGAAATTTTAAATGGAGGAGGCAAATTTGAATGAAGGGCTAAGATTAACCCATGAGTTGGATGAACGACTGTTGAGCAATGATATTTCGAGAGGCATAAATTGAGATCTGAGTGCCAATTTTGAACAAAATTTTCCTCACTGGAAAGGTGATTTGACAAGGAAGATGATGGAATAGGTTTCAAGAGGAGAAATTGGTCACAAACCTCTCAGAAATTGAAAGAACAATCAACTATGTTTCCATGATTTGTTGATGAATTTGCTTGGAACCTCAACTTCCCGAGTTTATAACTTGAGATACATAACTCCAAATTGTTCTTAGGAGGACATGTTGGAAAGTTGAGATGATAAAGATTTCATATAGAATGGTTTCCATCGCTCAGAGATAAAAAATCATGTTCAAAAAATTAAAACACAGTCCACTTTTGTTAAAGGTAGCCAACTTGAAAACTTGAAAATAAAGTTTATTAAAGGAAGAAGTGGTCCCTACTTGGAGACACAAATTTCAATGACTTAAATTCATTAATGAGAATTCAATAAAGTAAAAATTAAAAGTGGTTTACTCTAAAAACGAATCACGGAAAGCTCTAGAAAGACAAACTCTAACTACTTCAAGAACATTGAAATCATATTTTAAAAAGGCAAGAGAAGGCACCCTCATGAGGTTGGCAGTGAGAATTTCTACAATGGTGAAGAGTCTGCAAGAAGAAAATATCTATCTTTCCAAGATTTGGTGGACTTTCCTGCTAAAACTTGTCTCTCTACATCTTCTTCTTTTCTATTTCTTTCCATAAAATCTTTGATGAATGTATGAAAAACATGAAGATTTGGGTCTCAACAGTTATTTCTATTGAAATATTTAGTCACCTTGTAACATTTTAGGTCCAAAAGAGCACAATCCTTGCTTGTAAAAAGAAAATGCAATTCATTTTAGTTCATGTAATAGTCATTGAGACCTTATTGAAGTTGTTTCAGTTCTCTTGCTACTGACATTATTGAACTTATCATATTGGGATATTTTTATAAATTTCTCTTCGAAAGAGCTATTCAAGGCACAATATTAGTGATTTTTGAGACTTGAGTTGAAAGCACATGGTTTCAAATGTATTTCCTATCAAAATTGTAATTTGTTTATGAGGTTTAATGAATTTATCATTTAAATTTCTTTGAATACCTTTCCATTTCTTCATACTACAAAATTCATAACATATTCCAAGTTTAGTTTATCTTACAAGAAAGAAATAATGTTTGTTGAAGGGGGACTCCAAAACCTTGTGGACACAAATCTCAGCTGACACACTTTATCTATTATTTTCTTCAAATGATTTGATGTTTATTTGTACAATTGCATATAATGGTTTTACATATGTATATATATAATCTTTCTTGGAAGATATTTAAGGGTTTTATGTTTAGCATTCACCCTTTAGGAAATCATTTCATGAACTGAATTATAAACTTTCTCTTTGAAAATGATTAAGAAAATGAAAATTGATGATTGTAGCAAAAGAGTAATTGGTAAATCATCATGTAATTTATATCCATACTCACAAAACATGAATATCGAGAAGTTCACTCCACTTGATGATTCTAATAAAACTACAACAATATCTTTATAACTATAAAAGATGTCCAACCGATCTTTAGTAAATAAATCATTCATGTCCAAATGTCTACATTACTCTTGTATGACCTTTGCTTTTTCTAATACATTGCTCAAAGGAGGTTCTTCCACTTGTACATTAAATATGAAAGAAGAAAGAGACAATGTACTGACTTCATCTCTATAAAAATCAGTAACAACATTATCCATTTGTTGTTCATAACTATCATATATGTACTCATTAAAAATTCCTTTAAACGATAATGGGGAAATCAACCCTTTCAATTCTATTGTCTCTTCATTAAAATCATCATATTTAAAATACAATGTCCTAATGATAAATATTGCTGAACATATTGATCTGACAACTTGCTGATCATCATTAACTTGATATTCATCAGACCTGGGTTGACTACTAGGAATTTACAAAAATGTTAGCTAATTTGTTTTTCTCTCCCTCTTTGTCTTTGTTAGTAAAGAAATTTTGGATTTGATCATTGTGAATAAAATCTTGAAGGTCAAGCTCTTCATTACCAATTTTGGATTATTTTGAATACTAACATTCTGAACAACATCTTCTTGACAAGAGTTATAAACATCAATTTCTTCAACAAAAAATGAAATTGGTGATTCTAGAAAATCACAATCATCATACTCATAAAAAATAGGTTGTTTAGGAGGAAATGTAGTATCAAATTTATTCATTATTGATTCTTTTGAA
>ML797788.1:117761-138183 GCA_009831015.1 Picea engelmannii | reverse complement strand
GGGTGAATCAATATGAGAACTTTTACCACTTTTAACCACAATATATAAGATTCAATCTTATCAACAATATATCGTCAATTTATCATCTATGATTGCATTCAATATATCATGAGCATATATACATAAGAAACATCACATTAAATACACAATACACCAGAATTTATGTGGAAACCCAAATAGGATAAAACCACATAATGCTTTCTTATATATCAAATAATACATTCATTGGAAGCACCAAATTCCCAATTCTCTAGTTTCAACTGGAAGGAGCCTCCAACCCCCTATTTATAGGCTCCAACCTGAAGGAAGCTATAAATCCATGAATTCTCTGACTCCAACTAGAAGGAGGCTACAACTCCCTGATTCTCAGGTTCCAACCTAAAGGAAGCTCCAACTCCCTGTGTTATCCGACACCAACCGAAAGGAGGATAGAACCCCCTTTAACTTGTAACCTGTTAACCTATCACTGTATTCACCTTGCCACTGTCACCAACCTGTCACTATCACCAACCCGTCACTATCACCAACTTGTCACTATCACCAACTTGTCACTGTCACTGATAAAAAACTAGATCCTCGATCGCCAAGAACACCTCTCATCTTGATTCTCAAACATCACCAAAACATGCCTCTACCAAGAATGTACCAAGATCACCAACATATCATCACAATATATGTATCAAACTTGTACCATACAATGAGACAAACCTGTACCATACCATGTATCAACCATGTACATCAATACATGTACCATGTACCAAACCATGCATCAATCATGCACATCAACTTGTACCATACCATGTACATCAATCTATACCATACCATGTACATCAACCATGTGCATCAATCATCAACCATGTACATCAACTTGTACCATACCTTGTACATCAATCATCAACCATGTACCGTACCATATCACATACATCAACCATATATCAAATCTATACCATCTCATGCATCAACCATATACCATATCACTCTTGATATGTCCATATCACGTACATCAACCATGTATCAAATCTGTACCATCTCATGTATCGACCATATACCATATCACTCTTGATATGTATCATAAGATATCATCATTGAAGTGCCTCAAGCATAATCAAGATAGCCACAATACCATGATACTAATATATCCAATGTGTGATACTAATCAGTGTACCATAACATCACTAATGTGTACCTCAACATGTACCAACATCACCAAGATATGCACCTCATACATGTACCAAGAATATGCCTCACACCATGTTCCTCAAGTATGTTCCAACAAGCATAAACCATGTACCAAGAGATACCATCAAACATGTGCCATATCACTCATATACCATGTATTCCAAGTATCCAAGATGTGCCTTTAACAATGTATCATACCATCACCAAGGTGTACCATGCAAAATCACTACCATGACATGCCTCAAGCATGTACCATAACAACATAAGCATAAGCCTTAAAACTAACACGTAAACATACCTATGATCTTGTAGACACCCTGTTGTATTAGATAGAATATGAGTAAAACAACATGGGCATAAACAACCTGGTACAAACATCACTTCATAGCATTTCACAATATTTTCACAGATCCACGACTTTCTCTTTTACTACTTGTGGATATCCATACTTTTCTCCACTACAACCTGCGTATATCCATGCCTTTCTAACCTGTAACCCACAGATAACCTCAGAAACTAGGGTTACTCCTTTTTCTACAATTCTGAGACTTTCACCTTTGACCTTCCTTCATAACCTCATACTTTCTACCTCAGATTCATCCTCATATTCACCAAAAGACCAAAATATTCTCACAAGATATATATTCAATGAATATGTGTGTGAATGTGTTTATGAGAGACTCCTTGATATATATTTATACTTTTTCTAAGTAACCTCTTTCCTTACTTTAGGGATTTCTTGTTACAACCACTTAACCCTTTCATTAATTGACTTGTAACCAACTAGGGGCTTCTTAACCATTCTCCGGGGATTCCAACTTAACAAGGACATAACTCATAAACCATGAGGAACCACATGGCGTGCCACTTATCACCGGAAATGGCATGATGAGGACTATCCATACATGAGTGTGTTACCTACTGACATCAACCACTCTCGTTGACATCAATGAAAATTAACTCACCATCAATCTCGATCATAACTCTGGGGTATCTCGAACGCTCCAAGGGTTGACATCAATGAAAACCAACTGTCCAACAGAAAGGAACAAATAATTTCAGCATCATTTAACATATTTTCTTTAGGATTTGAAACATCCTTTTCTAATTTCCGATAAAGAATATTTAAATCTTATGAGATCCCTTTATATTCTTGAACATAAAAACATTTATTAGAACATACTAGATTTTTAAGAAGTTCAACAATCATTTGCACTCCATGATCATCCTTCAAAGAATCCTAAGCACTATTTTCTTAAAATTCATCATCAACAAATTCCTTATCCTCATCATGAAAATCACTTAGAAAATTTATGCAAAAATTAGTTTCCCAATCATTAACATGTTGTTGATATGGAATAGTTGAATGCTCTTTTTATTTCTATGCAATATGAATTAAAGAAATATGCATGTTTGTTTTGTCTCGTTCATATGTTTCTCTTTTCTCTTGTATATCTAGATCCTCATCCTCTATTTGACCAAGCAACTTCCCACACGCCCACAGATTGTTTTCAATCTCCTTAGCATCTGTAAACATTTGTTCCAAAGTTGGAGATTTCCTTTCTCTGAGATAAAATTCCAAATCAATATGATGTGTTATTGCATAGTAAACCTTGGCAACAATTTTAGAAGGCCGAATATCACCAGACAAATTGTGATATGAATTTTCAAATCTTCTGTTAAACTTTGTAACATTTTCATATTTCCTTCTCTTAATAGCATAAAAATATGTTAGATATTGATGATGAGATTTCCTCTTAGCTCAGTTGTACAAGAAAAGATCATAGAAATCAATCCAAGAACTGATAGAATCAACTTCCAAATTTTTGAACCATCTTTTGACCTCCCCTTCTAAAGACTGGGTGAACATCCTTATAAAGACATCCTCATGTTGAATATCTAAGAAATATGTGAAACTCTTTGATCCAAGTGGATATCGGTAGCCACCCACCTTTTCTGACTGGCTCAAAACAATTTTCTGGCAAATTTGGCAATTTACTATTTTTAGTAGTTTTTAACTTCTGGGGCCATTTTGAGGGCCCAAATGAAGGTTTTTCGAGATCGAGGTTCTCAATGATAGTCGAAGGAATATTGAGCCCCCAAAATGAATCTCCTCGGCAATACATTTCCAATGAGCTATCATACGCCTAAAACAGAGATCATATGCAAAAGTTACGACCCCGGGAAGTTGATGTACTAACTTACCCAAACGGGGCCCACATGACTTTTGGCACTTCATCTCCTAGGGTTAGGTTTTTGGATGTCTAGGACTTTTGGCATTCCTGTTCATTGTAAAATGGCCTTCAAAGCCTCATTGTAATCATCTTCTTGCGAATGAGCGCAGCCGTCACATCTCTTCTCAGAGATAAGCCGCCACCATTCTAGTGAGTCTTTCACTCTGTATTTTTACAGTCTCTGTACATTTCTTTGATTAAAAAAAATCGTGTATTACTGTATATTTGTGTTTATGGTTGCATCTTTGATACATTTTTGTTATATTATTGAATATCTGTGATATCTCTGTGCATTTCTTTATTAAATATCCGTTCTCATTTCATGCAGAAAACAATCCGGATCACACTCAAAGGCTGCCATATGCTTTTCTACTAAAACATTATCTTCTCCATTGAATTTAGGGAGATATTTAAAAAATTTAGGAGGTAAATCATGAAGGAAAGATGACAACTTAATAGGTTTATACCTATTTATAACCTAGGTATGTATCTGTACAAGATGATGAGAAGGTATACTAGTGACTTAAGGAATTGGAATATAAACTTCCTTTTCAAATCTTTCACAATTTTTCTTTTCTATTGGAGGAGCATGTACATGGGCTATTTGAGGAATGTAAGAGGAAGCCATGGTTTCTTTTTACAAGAAAGGGGTTGATGTTTTGAAACTATGATCCTATCGATGTAAAAGATAATAATTTTTTTTTCCAAATGTATAAGAAATAGCAGTAGAGGACCAATCAACAGATCTAAAATTTCTTGAAAGAAACTTTCCATTTGGTACTCGATCATTATGAAAAAATTGTTCATTTCTTTGTTGACATAACTCACTTCCCAGTGGAGTATTTGATCAGTTGATTGAAAACACAATGGAGTCGCTAGGTGAATGATAGAACAACCTTTGTTCCTGATCCTTGCCACCTTCAAGAACATGTTGTGGAAAACAACAACTCTCCCAAATTTTCATTTATTTTCAATAAAATTTTGGGATCCCTTTTATTTTTTGAAAATTCTTTTTAGTTTGGGCTAATTTTCTTTGACTTAAATTTTGTAAATATGTTTAAGATTATGATTTTATATGAGCATCAATGCATTTGATATGTGTATAATTATAGGTACTTCATATTTTCACTCCTACCTATATCGATTATGCACATTGTCTTTTTGAATTTCATGATTTCAAACATGAAATTCAAAATTTTACTTATGGCATATTGTTTTCATGTCGATTTTTTATTTATTTTCAAGTTTGCTTTGAATATGATCTTGATTGCAGGGTGAAACTGAAGATTTCACATACTACCATGCTATTTATTTTAGTATCATTTATCACATTACTCAAATACATTTCAAATTCAGATTTATCTTTTGAGCTACATAATTGTTTTTATATGAATAAGTTGTGACATGTTTTGTCTTTGTCCAAACATTATTGCATTCATTTTATATTATATTTTCGATCTTATTAAAAGGTTTATCATCAAAACTCCTCAAAATGTCATGACTTATCCTTTATTTGGATTTTAAACTTTATTCAAAGAGCTCATTTTCACCAAGATATTTATTATTGTGTTGAAACTCTTATAAGAAATGATCGTGATGCTTGATTATTATTACAACAAATCTTGTTTATGAATAATGTCCTCGATAGAATTATGGGTGTATGTTTATGTTTTTTATTATTGCAATTAGATTTATTTGATTTCTACACGTTTTTTCTCATTTTTGATATAATATTGGCTTGAGTGGAAGCTTGTCCAAAAGGAAATCTAGTTGCAAGGAAATGGTGAGCATGTCTAGATTAGAAATGGAGAAGTTTAATGGCACTGGCTTTGAGTTACAGAAGCTCAAGATGGAGAATATGGATTTTGCTCCTTATGCTAGTGTAGTTGGTAGTTTGATGTATGCTAGGTCTATACTAGACCAAACATTGTCAAAGTAGTAGGAGTCTTGTGTTGATACATGACAAATCTTGGATGTGAACATTGGGTTGTAGTGAAGAGGGTCTTCAGGTATTTGTGATTTTCTATCATAGTGATGTTTCAGGGGACCCACACTAAGTGGATATACAAGGTTATGTGGATTATGATTGGACAAGTGATATAAATAGAAGGAGATCTATTAGTGGATACATGTTTCCATTGTTTGTGGATAAGTTGGATGAATGAGTGACAAGCTATGGTAGCTTTGTCCACTATAAAGGGAGAGTATATGGTAGTTACTCATGCCAATAAAGAGGCCATTTGGATTATGAAATTATGTTCAGAAGTATGGATACATTAGAAAGCTATTATAGTTCAATGTGATAGTAACACTGCCTTTTTTCTAGCCAAGAACCTAACCTTTCATGCAAAGACAAAAAATATGGATATCCAATACCATATCATTAGAGACAAGGTAGATGATGGAAAAGTGATACTAGATAAATTTGACACCTTGAAAAATGCTACATATGCTGTGATGAAACCAATGAACATAGGTAAATTCAAGTGGTGTTGTGATTCTATGGGTCGTATAGGCCCTAGTAATTAGCTCACAGTTTGATGCATTCTTCCATAATCCCTTGCAAGGTATATAACGAGTGGGAGAATGTTGGAACAAGTATGTCTTACACCTTGCAGTCGTGTAGTGGAGCAGTTATAGCAGGGACTAAATGTAGAGTTATAGCAAGGACTAAATGCAGAGAAGTGGTAGAGAATAAATGTAGAGTTATAGTAGGGAATAAATGTAGATCTATAGCATGAATAATCCTAAGTAGTGGCAAAGAATAAATGAAAATCACTAGTAGGAAATGAATACTAAGCAAGAAATGGTCAATCAATTGTTGGTGGTTCCCAACAATTAGAATTGGAAAACCATAATTGGTTTATGGTTTCTTTTATTCCAATTTATCAAGTTCTAGGGTTTGAGAAGAATGGAGTGTGAGTTTTAATTTATTGGTATTCTACCAAAATTTCTCTAGAGCCCTTATGTTAACACTGAACACTTTTTTTGAGAGCACCAAAACTCTTTAATTGTTGTAACGATTTAGTTGTTGAATAATACATTGAATGTACTTTAACATGTGGGATTTTTGTGAGTAAATATTTTTCCAAAAAAATGTTGTCTAATGGTTATATGTTTATTATTACACAATTTTCTCTCATTAATTAGATTTCTTTATGTTTTTATTATTATAACTTTTTCTCTCAATAATCAGTTAGTGTATCCTTTACTTCTTTTCACAATCTACTACAATCTACTACCAATTGTAGAGATAGTACCAACTCCACATATATTACAAGAGAAAGATGCCATCCTCAACTTTCAATACTTTTCAATTTCCTATTCCTCCCACACAGATCAAGTTGATGTGATTTCTCAATATTCGTATTCTTTATCTTCACATAGTTGTTATTTATGGGATTGATGTATAGTGGATCATAATTTCTTAACAACGGATCTGAGCATAACAATTGTAGCGATCCAGAATGAGTACCTAATAGGTGGAGCTATACATTAACAACTTTTCATCATGCCCAAATGTCTCAAACTACAATAAAAAACCACTCTTGAAGCTGATCCATGAGTAACAAATGACTTTACATAGCAGTCATTAGTTGCTAAAAAAATGTAGACACCATACATATCAACATTACATATCTGTGAATGAAAGATTCAGATTCAGACTCAATAGATTCCTTTTATACTCATGTTATTGGTCTGATAAATCAAATTAAGTTTCATGGAGAAACCATAGAGGATAGAAAGGTTGTTGAGAAGGTACTTAGGAGTCTTCCTCCTAAATTTGATACCCTCGTTGTGACTTTGAAAGAGAGCAAAGATCTAAGTCAGTTCATCCTAGATGAACTGCAAGCTTCCCTCATTAATCATGAACACAAATTAAATAGGTCAAATATTTCATTAGAAATTGCATTTTCCATGCAGTCATCTATAAGTCATGGAAGAGGAAGGGGGAGAGAAAACTCTAGAGGCACAGGAAGAAGTTTTGTTAGAAGTGGACGCAGTAGCAGTCCTAAAAATACTAGTGGAATAGGTCAAAGTTAAAATATCAGTCTACCAAGTAATCATAGGTTTGATAAATTTAAGATTCAGTTCCATTACTATAAAAAGTATGGAAATTATGCATATGAGTGCAGAAAGAGACAGTATAATTAGAACAAGCAAGGTCAAGATCAGTCAAACAACACAAATATTTCCTCCAAGACTATGTTTAAGGTACGCTATGAAGCAATGCCTATAATTTCCCTAATTGAATGCAATGTTGCTCAAGAAAATCAAAGTGACACATGATATCTAGATTCACGCTGCAGTAATGACATGATAGAAAACTTGGAGTTGTTTTCTAGTTTGGATAAGTCACTCCAAATTAAAGTTACACTTAGAACATATATCCAAGTCAATATTAACTTTTTAACTAAACAATGAGAGAAAAAAGTTATGTTTGATGTATATTATGTTTTTGGTAGCATAATTTGATGAACACAGGACAATTGTTACAGAAATGATACATAATCTACATGGAAGATAATCACTTTGTGATTATGAAAAGACATCCAAGTGATCAACTTATTGCAAGAATTCAGATGACAAGAAACAAATGTTTCACTGATATTGAAGCTAGCCATGAAGATAAAAACAACACAAGTTGTCGGTAAAAAAAACGATACACAATACGACATTGCATTCAAAGCAGAAAGCGATGCAGTAAGTGCATGCAGTTCTAAAGATAATGCGTGCAATATTAAATAAAAATGAGACAAGAGCACATACATGAAAACAACGTTCCACTGTCAAGTGCAGGATGATTCCTGGCTATGACATTTCAGATTGGGACACTTAAAATTTGGAGGACTAAATCCGCTACATACAAAAGATATGGTAAAAGGTTTTCCATTAATTAAAAAACTAAAAAGAATTTGTGAAGGTTGTATTTTTGGAAAGTATGATAGAGAGTATTTTCCAGTTGGAAAGTCATATAAAGAAAAAACTCCATTAGAAATAGTACATTCAAATATTTGTGGACCAATGCAAACACCGTCTATAGGTGGTGGAAACACCTATATTATGACATTCATTGATGATTTCTTAAGAAAAACATGGATTTATTTTTTAAAACATAAATATGACACATTGGGTTGTTTTCAGCAGTTCAAAGCACTTGTGGAAAAGTGGAGTGGTTATTACGTCGAGGTTTTAAGAACGGACAGAGGAGGTGAAAACATGATAGACAAGTGGTAGCAGCAGCTGAGTTAAGCCTAGAGCGTGCAGTCTAAGTTATATGTTCTTGTGTTTTGAAGTGTTATCTTTATAGCGCGATTTCTTGTTTTATGAAGTGTTATTCCATTTACACAACGCGCAGTCTGTAGTGAAGTTCGTCACCGCGCAGAAAAGGAAAAAAGAGTATTGAGCTGCGCAGAGTAGCACTGCCCGCTGTAGATCCGAGATATCTGGTCTCAGATGCTATCGACACACACAGGTTGCAATGGTAGACAATAAAAATTGTAATGGTAGAAAATATATTTCTACAGCGAAAACAATCACACACATATAATGTGATGCCTACGGAAACCACTTCATATCCATTCCATCAATTATAATTTCATTTGGTCAATTCGTAAGCATTTCCATTATTAAACGTACAAAGGTAAGGTGTGACCAAGCCAGAGGGTTCCCAGTCGCCTCATATATTATTGCATATATGACAGTACTGTTAAACTTCGTGGCACAATTATAGAACAACAAACCCATTTGCAAAATTTCATTTTTAGCTGCAAATTCATTTTATTTCCCGTTGGAAATATTTTCTGGTGTTGGAAATATTCGAGCCTATTGGAATATGTCACTCAAACAGTTTGTAGTAACTATTCTACTGGTGGAACCTGTACTGTTATTGCTATAAAATGCTCTATAATTCGAGATATACGGAGCTGATCCATTGCTATAATAGCCGGCTGCTTGGTGGAGTACGCACGACAGATCTTCTGTGTTGGAATTATTGTAAGCGAGTTGCAGGCATCCCGGTGTTATGTTTGTTGAGGGATTGGTGGTTCCTGCTCTGTAATCTGTCAACAAGCTACTGGGCATACTCATGACTGTAGGTGCTGCAAATTCTGTAGTCATGGGTTTTGGCTCTATGCCAATTAATGGGTTTACACTCATAGATTGAAGCCCTCCGCTCATCCACATATGATGAGATGTTAAGTCGGGTAGTGTTCTGAAGTCCTCATCAAACACTGTGACGTTGCTGGAGTTTTCAGAGCTAAAAGCTGGGGCATGTTGGTGTGCTATTTGCTGGTTTTCCATAACATCAGGAAATAAAGATTCTAATAACTGGTCGTGTGGACTTACTTCATTTGCAGGCATTTGGGTGTATGGTAATTTTTCGAAACAGTCGAAATCCAATGCTTCTGCCCCAAAATGATCTTCATTTGGAGTGTATTCTGGCTTGTTCATGGACGATCTTTTGCTTTTGACTGGTTCTTCGTTAGGGCAGCCATTGGAATCGTTGAGAGGTCTATGAGAGTTCGGATCTACTCCCATATGAACTAATTTCTTCTTTATGCACGAGTTCCAGAAATTTTTGATCTCGTTATCAGTTCGCCCAGGCAAATGCCTTGCAATCTGCGACCACCTGCAAGATAACGGATTGAGTTACTCAAAACTCGTTCGCAGAAGACCTAAAGGATCTGTGGTATACAAAATTGTGACACCATCTAATTATTCAAATACATTATCTGTATTTTTACCCAAAGAAGCTAGGATTATATATATAACTTCCAGTTGTGTTTACAATGTTTCATAAGCGGTATAAGGTAAGATAAGTTGGAATTTTCAACCATTAACAAAGTGTTTTAAATGCATATTTCAATTATTTTTTGTTGGATTTGTAGATTTGAGTAGTTAATTCTGTATAATTCAAGTGTTTCAGGGGTGGTTTTTCAGCCAGTTAAATTTATTTCTACTCAGAAATACAATTTAATCAACAAAAAATTGTGACTTCCTATCAAATTTGGATGCAAAAAACCAAAACTTAAAACATTTAGACAAACAAAACCTTCTAAAAACCTATATATAATCCATTTTTTAAGAACATATAAAAAAAATCCAAGTATTATACAGATAAAATATACCACATATCAAATATGTTTGAGTTGGGAAGACAGCCTACATGGGGAAGATGGTCAAACACTTCGTTTCAAAGGAATTAAAAAAATAAAAATTTCTTCCTAATTAATATTAATGTTTTTATTTCATGGTTTTCAACTAATGTAAAATCTAAATGAATGTATATTTTATAAATATCAATGTTTTCATTTCATGGTTTTCAAATAATGTAAAATTTATATGAATGTATATATTGAGTAATTATTTTAAATTCAAAAAATTATATATATTTATTAATATTTAATAGAATAGAACAAAATTTTATTTATTTAAATTCATATAAGAAAATGTAAAATAAAATATTAAATCTTGATTAAATTATAGAAAAATATAGGAGGTGGTAAATTTCAATTTAGAAAATAGAAAATTTATTTTAATAAATAAAGTAAAGAAGAAACAAATTCTCATCATTTTTGTAGTTAAATTTGGTTTTGGACAATTCCCAAAATATCATGTCATAAAAAAATATATCAAGTTGTGATGTTATGAGGGTTGAAGATGAAAATCATTCTCTTCTAATGCCTTCCATATACCTAAATTAAATCTCAATTTTAAAATATTTGTCACAATAAGACCTCCCTTATCTTTTAAGTTAATGCTTTTATAACAGAATAATAACATTCCAAAAAACTTCAAATAATCTCTTACCTAAATCTTGAAGTCTCTTAAACCAACTTTGATCTTGCTGAACATGAATCATTATGATAAGTAAAAATACTTTTCATAAATTATAAATTACATTCATAGCCCCCACTTGCACCCAATTGGATTTATTCAGCATAGCTATCAAGTTATAAACCTCAAAATGTTTTCACCCCTCTTAACTTTTTGTGCACACCTATGAAAAACAATGAGTTATAAACTTCAAACCTTTTAAACCATTGAGCTATAAATCTCAAAAGAATTGCACCCCTTTGATTTACTGCTCATAGTAAATATAAACCTAATTTTTCTAATCCCTATCTGCGCTCTGTGGAATCTGAGTTTTTAAGATGGATATTGATTAACCTTGAACAACAACAGATATCATACCTATTTCCAAGAACAACATGCATTTCGATGATAGTTCTCTCTTCAAGCAGCGAGAACCTGCCTCGTTTTAGACCTGGCCTTAAGTAGTTGATCCATCGAAGCCTGCAACTCTTTCCACATCGTTGCAGCCCTTTGAGCAGTGAAGACAATCCAGTTAAACAAACGTTATCTTTTCAGTTTCTGGGTTATATTTACTTGAAATGCACTGAACTTCTTACCTGCTTGCTTGGGCACTGAACTCCAGCACCCATGGCCATATTTTGTAACATAAGCTTTCAGTGATCTGTCCTCCTCCGGAGACCATAGTCCTTTTTTGAATTTCTGCTTCTCGCAGCAAGAATGGCAGCCCATGACCTCTAAAGTTACTGGTTCTCTTCAATTACGGGGTCTGTAAACTTCTGGACTAGGATGCAACGACGCTGTGCCTGAAAAGAGATCACGTTGATATTTTTATACATATAAACCTAAGAAGGTTAGACTCGCCGACATGGAAACTTGCATTATACTTCCATGCCGACGGAATCTTCCGACAATATTGAAAATATGTGGAAACCCTAAAATGGGATGAGACTTTATGTCAATCAACGCCGCCGCCATTTTAACTTTTCTCAATACCATTTATGGAACTAAAGCCATCTAAATTAATTTCATCGACCGATTTAGTAACCTGTATGCCTCTTGTTTTGCCTTTTCACTTTCTAATTTCAAAAGTGTTGTATCTTCCAAGGAAACCGCGGTTTTAAAAATTTTGAAGGTCTCAAGCAAACACAACTGGTTCGCAGTATAGCATGATCCATACAGCAAACCTAATTCATCCATAGTTTTTGTTTGAAATTTAACCAGACTAGTAGGCACAACTTCCTCGTGATTGATGGACCATTTAAACTATATTTATGACTTGAAGCATATATCAACAGTCTCTCTCTCCTGAATTGTACAGGAAATATCAATGTCTCAATTCTCAGCTCTCATGCCTTGCCATTGCAATTATAGAAAACTTCTATCTCCATCCCATTCTGAAATGGAAACCGTCTATTATGCACATTTTACGCATTCCCATTACGACAACTAAACGCAACCACCCATCAGCTTGGAAAGGGATTTAAAAAGAATTATCATGAAAAATATTTTTTCCATGGGAAAAATATGGAGGGAGTATCCGTTTGTGATTTAGCATCCTTGGGTCCACACATGTGGTTCAACTGATGAACAACTCTTGGATTTATATGATGCAAACTCTTTATATGTGCACATTATAATGTGAACTTTGAGTTCTACACCATGTAATATTGGTACAAAATGACAATATAGAGGTAATGTCATTGTTATACAGAACAACATAGATTCATTTTCATTTTAAATTTAATAAGTTCATGGAGGGATCAAATCCCATTGAGATGCAAACTATTTTGGCCATGTAAAAACACGAGGTAAGGATTGCACCTCTAGAAAGTTTGATTCATTTGATCCATCCCAATGCATGGTAGGTTAAGATGGATCTATGCTATTGTATGCTAGAAAACATCACCCAAGGCTAGCGTTAGAATTCCATCAACCTTTCATGGATAGATAGCCATAAACAAGTGCACAAGAGATAAAAAGAGCAAATGTGACACAAATTTCAGACCAAGGCCTCTCACAAGAGGGAGAGTTATGATTCAAAATGAGATCTTATGATCTGTATTCATACAAAATGTAGCTAACATAGTTTGTCCACAAATTAAGGAGTGAACCACAAGATTAGGGGTCAACAACCCTAATCTTTCCCCCTTAATATTAAACAATTCACTTAAAATTTCACTTTTTTCACAAATAAACCCCTAATTTAGGAGGATGTCACCCCTTTAGGGAACATTTTGCCACTTTGAGGAAGTCGTTGGTGTTGGAGAAGCATGGATAGGCCTTCAATGGCCACATGTCAAGCGTCTAAACACTTTCATCATGGTGAAGACCCTTCTCCTCCTCAAATGTCCATGTGTCAAAAGAGTGGCACCCCACCACCATGCCCTAGCCCCAAAAGCATGACGTCAAGGTCAAAAGTAGAACGTTTTTCCCCTCCTGGGCAAATCGTTTGGCAAGTAAGGGCTAGGCTAGGCTGTCCAAGTCATCATCAAGGTCATCCAAGTATGATCTCTCTGTTGGAGTTACTTCACACACACCTAGGATTTTTTTTTCCTAAGGTTTTTCCTTGTTTATTAGTCATAATTAGTCATTATCCAGTGTCCTATATATTTAGGGGAGAATATTCTCTTTCAATTGACACTTCAGTTTGACTAGTTGAGTTGAGTTTAGATGCCGCATTGGTTTTGTCACCATGCAACATTGGGTTCATCACCATGCTAATGCGCACTTGCCTTGAGATCATCACCAGACTAGCGCATTACCCTTGATTCCTCACTACTCTCTTTTCAGTTAGTTAACTGAAGACTAGTTGACTAGTTAGCTCAGCTAGGTGGCAGTTCACTCCTGTAACTTCCCGAGAGACTAGACTAGGTGGCAGTTCACTCCCATAACTTCTGGTGTGTGTCCAGATCACTCTAGACCGCCACTATGGCGCATTGGTTCTCCTATAGTGCACATGCATTGAGTTATACAAAGTATATCATGTGTAAATTATTCATTATTCATAACGGTTAATGATAATTCTTCCATTCTTTCTCTCCTTCTTTCTTAATTTCTCTATGCAAACGTGTGTAGTATTTTCTAGCTAGATATATTCAGTGTAGGTTCAACACATTTACATGGTATCAGAGCCGACAGATTGCTAAGAAAAATCTACACCAAATTTTTTTGTAGGTACAAAAGATTGAAGATAACATAAAGATGGATTTCCAAAAAGAATTAATTCTTACACCTTACAACAACTTTGCATGGAAGGAGAGAATAATGATTCATCTCCGAACCAGAGGATTGTATAGGTTAACCTTGAATACATACACATAACCGACATTAGCCATAGAAAAATCCAAGTACTTAAATAAGATGGATGAAGCACTCAGAACGATTTATAGTCTTATTTCTCCCGATCTCCTTTTTCACATATCTTCTTGTAAGACTCCCAATGAATCCTGGACCACCTTGGAAGGGCTCTTTGGAAAATAGGATGACATGAGGGGACACATGTTGGAGGTGGAACTGCTCACATTGGATCCAAAAATATTCGACAATATCCAATATTTCTTTACAAAATTCAAGGATTTACTGTCGCAACTCAAAGCTTGTGGGGTTGATAAATCTAAGGAGGAGAAACAAATGGTCCTCACCGTTCTCTCCAAAATTGGTCCTGAGCTCTCTGTATCTGTATCCACATTTCATTATGTTAGATTCACCTCTGGAGCCACCTAGAAGATGCCTTCTCTTGAGGACTTTATCAAATCCTTGACACAAGAGAAAACCAAGCTCATCAACATGGGAAAAATCAAAGGCCCAAAGGCGCATCCACTCACCGTGCAACATGACAACCAAAAATATAAAAAATCTAAAGATAAAGACAAAAGCAAAGTTCATGCACATTTGAAGAAGGAAGGGTACACAAAACCCTTCACTGATGCCTCCAGATCCAAAGGGGAAAAGAGAAGAAAATGGGAGAAATGCACACACTGTCACAAAGGATTCCATCCTGAATCCGCATGCATGCAAAAACACATAGATCTAATGTCTTAAATACTTCAAAAAAAAACCTTGGATATCGCATCCTCGAGGGTGCCAAGAAGAAGAAGAAGCTAGAAGATCTGAATTCCAAGAAAGACAATTCTAGCCATGCCTTGATTGTGATCAACTCCTTTCCCGATGCTTGGATCATAGATTCAGGAGCATCACATCACATGGATGCCTCAAAATAATTATATTCTTTATTGGATGCATGTAAAGGTCCTCCTATTCTAATGGGGGAAAACTCTTATGTTGAAGTCACCGACAAAGGAGGGATTGAACTCACCAACGAAAGCTTTGAGAATGTGTTGCACATTCCAAAACTTTTCGTCAACCTTCTCTCCATGTATTAGATGATGAATTCTGGCACCAAAAATAAAGTCATATTCAAACTAAATTCCGTGGACATCTACGACATGAAAACCAACTCTAGGGTTGCTACTGATGAGGTAAATCATCAGTCTAGATTGTATACATTTTTTGAATTCATTGAACTTGATTCTTCTTTACTGCTTACTCATGCTGATGAAAGTAGTAGGATATGGCATGAAAGGTTTGGACATTTGAATTTCAGATACATGCAACAACTTAGTAAACAAACATTGGTTAATGGTCTACCAGATATCCATTTCTCCAAGGGAGTATGTGTGGGATGTGTTCTCGGAAAACACCCTCAAGAGAAATTCGATAAAAGAAAATCTCAAAGAGATTTTACACCTATAGATATGATCCACAACAACCTTATGGGTCCTTTTCCGCATCCATCCATCAACAAAGCGAGGTTTTTTCTCATTTTTGTTGATGAGTTCTCACGTTTTACATGGATCTACTTTCTCAGGCAAAAATCTGAGGCCTTTCAATACCTCAAAGATTTCAAAGCCTTGGTTGAGAGACAGTCCAAAAAGAAGATCAAATTTCTCAAAAATGATAATGGGGGAGAGTATGTCAAGCATGAGATCCATGATATTTTCCATGAGGTAGGGATTCAGTTGCAACACACAGTTCCCTATACTCTGTAGAAAAATGGAGTTGCTGAGCGAAAAAATAGATCTCTAAAGGAGATGGCATCTTGCATGCAAAGTCACTACCACATAGAATATGGGTCGAAGCACTTAATTGTGAAACATACATCCAAAACATATCTCCCCATAGATCTATCAAGGACAAGACCCCCTACGAGTCTTGGAGCAGCCTCAAACTAGAAGTGACCCACTTTCGCATTTTCGGTTCACGTGCATGGGCCGGGATTCCCTCTGAAAAGAGGAAGGCACTTGATCCACAGAGAATTGAGTGTATTTTTGTTGGATACCCCGATGATGTGAAGGGATATAGGATTATTGATCTTTCCTCGGACCGGATCATCATTGAGCATAATGTCCAATTCGAGGAAAGTGTCTCACATGTACCTCAACAACCACATGCAGACACCTTCCTTCTTCCACCTGTCCGAGATGATGAGCATGCACATGTCGACTCTTCTTCAGAAGAGAGTTCTGATTTATATTTAGAGTCAATACAGTCAGATGCAGAGTTAGAGCATATATATGTAGTTGTAGAGAGAGAGCAGAGGCCCTAGTAGGCAGAAAATACTCTTTAGGATGCAAGGGATCTCATTGGTGATCCAACTGATACTAGGAGAACTTGATCTGATTTCAAGGAGCCTCATGTTCCACTCACTGCTACTGAACCATTGCCCTCCAGGCATTTTTTCTTAGTTCAATATTCAAATCCACAGTATTATGGTGATGTTGTTGGAAATCCCTTTTGGGAATCCGCCATGTAGGAGGAGTACAACTCCCTCCTTGAGAACTGGACTTGGGATCTGGTTCCCCTTCCTTCTAGGAGGAAACTTGTTAGATGCAGATGGGTCTACAGGACCAAGAGCGCAATAGATGGACATATTACTAGATACAAAGCCAGGCTTGTTGCCAAAGGCTTTTAGCAGGTGCATGGTATTGATTATGATGATATCTTTGCTCCAGTAGCGAAGATGGATTCCATATGATTGGAATTTTCCATTGCGACAACCAAGGGATGGGAAGTCCATCAGATGGACGTGAATAATGCATTTATTCATGGTGATCTCTCTGAGGAGATATATATGGAGCATCCCTAGGGATTTATGTAGGACGCATCTTTGGTCTGTCGACTGAAGAAGTCCCTTTATGGCCTCAAGCAGGATCTAAGGGCATGGTATGCCAAGATGGACTCCTACCTATTGTCACAGAACTTTGTACGTTGTAAATCAGACCTGAATGTATACATGCTCAAGACGACTGATTCACTTCTACTCTTATTTATGTATGTTGATGATTTGCAGATCACCGGTTGCTTGACTTCAAAGATTGCTGCAGTCAAGAGGATTCTACATGACATGTTTTTTATGATGGACATGGGTCTTCTACACTTCTTCCTTGGACTCAATATCAATCAGGATGCATCAGACATCAAACTGTCTTAGTCTAAGTATGCATGATATCTCCTTGAGAGATTTCACATGACAGACTGCAAGTTTGCTCCGACTCCTTTCCTATCAGGAGTCAAACTTGGGGATGGTGAGGAGACTCCACTGGTTGACAACAAACTGTACAGAAAACTAGTGGGGAGCTTGTTGTATCTCACACACTCCATACCATACCTCTCCTATGTAGTTGGCGCAGTTTCTAGGTTCATGCAGTAGCCCAATGAGCTACATTGGAAAGCTGCAAAGCCTATCCTTCAATACGTAGATGGCCCCACCACCTTTGGGATTCATTATGCAACATAATCTACATTAGATCTCATCAGGTTTACTGATTCTGACTGGGCTGGCGATAGCATTGATCGCAATTCTACATCTGGTTACTCACTCAGTCTTGGTTTTGGGCCAATCTATTGGTCGAGCAAGAAGCAAGACGCCATTTCTATATCTTTAGTCGAGGTAGAGTAAAGAGGGGCAGTTAACATAACCATTCAAGCTATGTGGCTACAAAATTTTCTCACTGAGTTGGGCATTCAGTTTCATCGGTCGATCGTCATCTGGTGTGACAACCAGAGCACTCTGAAGTTCTGTAGAGATCCAGTTCAAAGGTAGCAAACGAAGCACATCGATATCCACATGCACTACATCCAGGACTTAGTACATGAGGGGATCATCGACCTACAGTTTTTTCCTTCAGCAGAACATACGAAAGACATATTCACCAAGACCTTCACTGAGCATAAATTCCATTCTTTGCGAAGTCATCTTGTTGTGAAGGACATAGTTGCCTAACAACTGTAGTTCTTCTTTTTACATACATTGTACCTTGAGTGGGGTTTTTCCCATGAGGTTTTCCCTCTTTTCTCACTTTATTTTAGTGTATCTTTTGTATTTGGGTACCTAACATGGACTCGTTGCCGAGACCCATTCTTTATTTTCACCATAATGATGTTCAAGGGGGGTGTTGGAGTTACTTCACACACACCTAGGATTTATTTTTCCTATGGTTTTTCCTTGTTGATTAGTAATTATCTACTCTCCTATATTTTAGGGGAGAATATTCCACTTGGAGAATATTCTCTTTCAGTTGACACTTCAGTTTGACTAGTTGATTTGAGTTTAGATGTTGCATTGGTTTTGTCACCATGCAACATTGGAATCATCACCATGATAATGTGCACTTGCCTTGGGATCATCACTAGACTGGCACATTACCCTTGATTCCTTGATCTACTCCTCACTACTCTATGTTCAATCAGTTAACTGAGGACTAGTTGACTAGTTAACTCAGCTAGGTGACAATTCAGTCTCGTAACTGCTTGAGAGACTAGACTAGGTGGCAGTTCAGTCCCGTAACTGCCCAAGAGACTAGAATAGGTGGCAGTTCACTCCTGTAACTGTTGGTGTGTGTCCATATCACTCTAGACCACCACTATGGCACATTGGTTCTCATACAATGCGCATTCATTGAGTTATACAGAGTATATCATGTGTAAATTATTCATTATTCATAATGGTTAATGATAATTGTTTCATTCTTTCTCTCCTTCTTCTTCTTTCTTAATTTCTCTCTACAAATGTGTGTAGTATTTTCTAGCTAGATCTATTCTATGTAGGTTCAACACATTTACACTCTCTCACCATGGTTCTTAATGGCTATGCCTCCAAAACCCTGGACAGGGGGGCTACCGCCCCCCTTGGGACACCCCCCCTTGCTGCACCCAATGCAACATAATAAAACATGGGGATGATCATGCAAATAATATAACACATACCAAAAAATCACTCCCTAGGGACTAGGCTCCAAACACGAATGAAACAATACCTATGAATCATGAATATAATCGGGCTCCACAACCAACAATCTCCCACTTGGAGACTAATCACAACAACTCCACCACTACCAGACCTACTGGACTATGCTCAAATTTTGTACCTAGAAATATTCTCATCTTCCCATCATTCTTAAAGGCCAACTGAAACTAAGAAGGAAATCAGTTTCTCCTTACTTATTGGCTTCGTTAACATGTCTACAAGATTCTAGTTAGTGTGTATCTTTTCCAAATTCAACTATCCATGTTCGAAAATTGATCGTATATGTTTAGTCTTAGAATGGAAGGTTAAGTTATTTGCAATATGAATGGCACTTTGGATGTCATTATACAACCTAATATTCTCCTTCTTCTTTCCCAATTCCTCCAAAAACCTATGTAGCCAAATAATCTCTTTACTGGCCTTTGTAGCAATGATATACTCTTCTTTCATTGTTGAAAGTGCAACAACCTTTTCAAATTTCAAAATCCAACTTATAGATGTTCCACCTACAGTGAAAACATACACTATGGTGCTCCTTCTACTATATATATATATCACCTACCATATCTAAATCAACATATCATTGTAGAACAATGTTTGAACCTCGAAAACATAATGCCTAAGTAGTAGTACCTCTCAAATATATGTGAATCCACTTTACTTCCTTCCAAAGCTATTTACCTGGATTGTCCATATACCTTCTCGCAAATCCCACTACATGTGCAATATCTAACCTTGTGCACACTGTTAAGCCCTAATATTGGCTCATTACCCCTTAATTGGGGCATATTATATTAGTAATGTTATTTTATTTATGTCGGCTTTAGGCCATTATTTGTAATTATACCTCCTAGTCTCCTATATATACCAAGGAGACATTTTCATT
>ML797788.1:82909-96842 GCA_009831015.1 Picea engelmannii | reverse complement strand
GGGGGGGGGGTCTGAAAACTCATCAGAACCATAGATCTGGGCACCAACAGCTTAGTCATAGATCTAGGCCCGATTTTTAATCTCTGGAGTGCGTTTCAATATATGAGACCAAACTTAGTCTTAATGACCTTTTTATGGGTTTTGCGCACTACCCCCCTTACTTTTGTCACCATGGGGTTAGAAAAAACATTTCACCATCAAACTCCTGCATTTTTCATCGATCATCTTACACATTTTATTGAGGAGAAACTAACTAACCTATGTCCTAACCTACTCCTTTGCACCTTTAGCCCAACTTAAACTATTGGGCTAAGAAAATACTCTACCCTGGGGTTATTTGACCAAGATTAGACTGTTTGATCAAATTTATTCACTAGCTAACCTAGATAACTTGGCTAAGATTAGACAATATAGCCAAGCTTATTCACTAATCCTAAATACTTAAATTTAAAAGACTTAGCCATGTTTACACTGTATGGATCAAGTCATTATCAATTCATGGGGCTTTATCCTTTTTCTCTTATGCCCTCTTTTTCTTTTTCTCTTTTCTTTTCTTTTCTTTCTTTTTCTTTTCTTTTTCTTTTGTAGAATGCAACAATATATGCAAGTAAAAAACACTAAAGGAAAAAAATTACAATCAACAGTTGATCCTATAAACTATAGGGTTATAATAGTGGCTCCACCTGGGGATGGTATCCTCCTTGCGAGATGCCAAGAATCATGTTTCTTGTTGTCTTGAAAAATTTCTTCTAGAGCTTCTTCTGTTATCTGACTTGCTTTATTTTGGAAATTTTTATGACATTATTCAGTGTCTTAGGGCCTTCTCCGCGGGCTTCAAACACCTGAACAAAAAAACCTACACACTAAATACTTGTAAAATAAATGATATGTACAATGAAAGGGAAATGGTGATCTTTCTACTGAGGTGGCAAGTAATGCTTCAACATCCTTCCATTTACAGGTCCCCCTGGCAGGTCTGATCCATCACTATTAGCAAGTAGAAAAGCATTATTTCCTCTGAAGGCCTGAATGGTATAAGGACCCTTCCACAATCTATCGAACTTTCCATGTTTACCTTTATCTTCATTTCTGGAGTCCCATCTCAAAACTAGATCACCAAATTCAAAGTTATCCTCTTTGGTTCTCTTGTCATAAATCTTTTTTATATTTTCCTGAATCACTTGTGTTCTGTTGTACGCTTCTTCTTTGGATTGCATTAGGTGGATCATTTGATTTATCCTTCGCTGGATGTCATTTGGTTCTTCTTGTGTTTCCTGCAATAGTTTCATGACCGAAACTCCTAATGAAAGGGGAAAAACTACCTCGGTGCCATACACCAATTGGTATGGAGACATACCAATCGCTCTTTTGGTGCTTATTCTATCAGCCTAGAGTGCGAAACCCAACTTATTATGCCATGATTTCTTGTTTTCTTGTAGTGTCTTTCTGAGAATGTTCACCAGAATTTTGTTAGAAGACTCAGCTAGCCCATTTCCTTGTAGATAATAATCCTTCGAGTGTCCCAGACTAATATGATATTGATTACAAAAATCTATGAGCCTTTTGGATCTAAAAGACGTTGCATTGCAGCTATGATTTTTCCGGGGCATCCAAAACGAGACAAAATGTTAGTTTCTAAAAACTTGATGATGACAGAGTCAGTAGCTTGCCTGCATGGTACAACCTCGATCCACTTGGTGAAGTAGTCTGTGGCTGTGAGGATCCACTTGTGCTGGCCCAAGGAGGGTGGATGTATTTCACCAATGAATTCTAGACCCCATTGTTGGAAAGGAGATTCAACAGAAATGGGTTTCATAGGAAGTGGTAGAAACTTCCTTTTACCTTAAAAAATATGGCACTTGTGTCAAGTAGTAGCCTTCTGGTGGACGTCAGCTAACATAGTAGGCCAATAAAAACCAGCTCTTAGAATCTTCTTGGCCGTGGTCTTCCAGCTCAGGTGCCCACCACAGTCTCCTACATGAAAATATTGAAGAACTTTGTCAACTTCGTATTTTAATAGGCATTTAAGCAAGATACCACTAGGACCTTTCCAATAGAGATTGCTTTCTAAAATACAAAACTTTAATGCTTTCAATTTAACAAATCTAGCTTTGGTTTTAGACAAACCCGAAGGAGCTTGTAAATTTTGGAGTACAAAAATGAGGTCTACATACCAAGGGGAGCTTAAGAATACCTCTTTTATGTTGGAGTCGCATGCTCTTTCGGTTCGTTTGCTGCAGCCAAAAAATTAATATCCAAAGCATGAAAATTAGACTCAGCCATTAGTTTGGCCAAACCTTGTCCTTTGATCAATTTAGTAAGTTTTATTTCAATGTCGTACTCCAAAATAACTGCAATCCATTTTCCTCTTCAACCATCCGGATTATCCTGTGTCAGGATATCCTTAACCACTGTGTTTGGGACGTACGCAATCATGTGAGAATGGAGAATATAGACTCTAAAGTCCTTTATGTCTTTCACTAGAGTGAAGGCCTATTTCTCCATTATGTTATAGTTCAAAGCAACATCTCTCAAAGATTTGTTAAAAAACGCTATGGGTTGTTCATACCCTTCAGTATTTTTTTGCAATATCAAAGCTGCTATGGTGTGTTCAGATGCGAAGGAGAAAATAAGAAAGTCTTTTGTATAATTTGGGCTAATCAGAACTGGGGCTTGGCTAAGAGCATGTTTCACCTGCTCGAATGACTGTTTGGAATCGACGTTCCATTTGATTTTTGTGTCTTTTTTCAACATATTAGTGATATTCCTGAGAATTTTGGCCAAGTTTGGTATGAATATTATAAGGAAATTTATTTTTCCAATGAAAGATTGCATTTCTTTGATATTGCTAGGGTGTTCCACCTTCCGGATGGCTTCTATCCTACTAGGATCTATTTTAATTTCATCTTTTGAGATTATGTGTCCCAGTAGTTTACCTTCCTCTAACTCGAAAAGGCTTTTCTTAGGATTCAATGAAATCCCAAATTTCCTTCACTTCTCAAACACACGTCTGAGGTGGAGCAAGTGTTCCTTGTCAGATTTGGAGTAAACAATTACATCATCCAGATAAATGACTATAAATCTTCCAGTCTTGTCCACAAAAGCAATGTCCATTTCTCTTTGAAAAGTATCCTTAGCGTTCATCAGAACAAAAGGAATCTTCACATACATGAAGGTTCCCCAGGGTGTGGTAAAAGATGTCTTCTCTTGATCTTCTGGATGGACCAGAACTTGGTTGTAACCAGAGAAACCATCTAATAAGGAGATCCTACTGGATCCAACCACCTTTTGTAAAATGTGGTCCATTTTGGGCAAAGGGTAATTGTCTTTGAGGGAGACTTTGTTCATATTTCTGAAATCTATGCAAAATATGATCTCGCCAGTTTCTTCTTGGTAGGAACTAGGTTAGAAACCTATTTGGAAAATCTCAAGGGGACTATAATATTTGCATCATACATCTTTTCAATTTCTTTCTCTATCAGGGGAAGCAACTTGAGATTAATTCTCCTAAGTTTCTTTCTGAAAGTTTGTGTTCTTCTTTTATCGGAATCCGATGTTGTATGATACTTGTGTCATAGGATTTTAAGTCCACATAGCCCCGAGCAAAAACAACTATATATTCCTTAGAAAGTTCAATGTATTTAATTTTTTTCTCTGGTGGCAGAGATTTAGACAATTTTATTATCTTGGGTTTTTCTTTTGTTTCTATGTTGCATTCTTCGACCTCCTTACCACTAGCTTCATTTTTTGTTTTTTTGGCAACGTCATTAAAATCAAACAAGTCGTCCAACATAACTAAACCTCTAGGTAGTACATTATTTTTCAACTATAGAATATCAGAATCTACATCATTTTCATTAATTTCTTCAACATCTATTTTATTTACTCTACCATTCTAAAAAACAGCTTTATTTACAAATTCTTCGTCATTTTCTAAATCTATGTTTGTACATTCGAAATCATTCTTACATTGCAGAAAATCTTTAATCTGATCGTCATTTCAAAATACCTGCCAATATCTGATGTTGTCAGGAATGGTTGGTCTGCACTTCACCTCCACTGTGTACTTGCGAGTGGGACGGAAAGGAATTTTATAGGTAGCTACTGATGTAGCCAATCCATTTGCAAGTATATTTTGTCCCCTAGGCATTACCTGCAAGTCAACCTCAGTAAAGCATTGAAGAGAATCTAAAACAACATTCCTATAGGATCTAAGTCTGGGGTGTTTTTTTGCATACTCACCTTTGATTTGCTTGATAATCAATTCAAAATCACCCCTTACCATTATCTACTTGGCACCAACTTTCTTCAATAATTTCAGGCCGAGCATCAAAGCCTCGTACTCGGCTATGTTGTTAGTACATTGGAAGTTCAATTTGTAGGAATGATTCTTAGAATACTTTGACCTGTGGTTATGCAACCAAACTCCGGCTCCAGCTCCTTCTTTACTCACAACACCATCGAAGTCCATGCTCCATAAATCTGCTGGCAACTCCTCATTCTCTTCAATCATGGGATTTCTTACTTCGACAACTACTTTATCATCCTTTGGATCAGGTGCATCATCTTCTAGTTGTGCGATTTGTTCTTCAAAGTCACCATCGTTGTATAGAATAAAAGAGTCCAGATCAAAGTGTGCGGAGTATAGTGGGTAATTATGTGGCTTTTCCTGGTTGCTGACCATATACTTCATCAGTGTTTCCCTGTACAATCTTCTCTGTTGTCTGAAAACCAAAATGGTGGCGTAAGACATATCTAGCTGCAGGGTTCCTCTCAATTTAGCTCCCCAAGACCTTGATAGAAACATACCATACTTGGGGGGAATATTTTCAATGATGATGTCCATCACCATACTTTTCGCTGGGATTTGAGCCAAGGTGATGCATAAGTCTTTAATCAGGCCTATACATTTGACTTTGCTGGAGTCAAAAGAATGCAAATCTTTGTAGGGTCTGGTGACCTCGAGTCCCAAATTTTCCATCACAGCTTTCGGCATTAGGTTGTGGGAGGCACTAGAATCCAGCATAGCGTTGTGTAATATCAAATCGTGGATGTTTAGGCTGATGTAAAAAGGGGCCATGACACCATTATCAGTTTGACCATCAACTTCAAGACCAAACAAGAGCTCAGGTTGATCATCGACAAGGTTTACTGTGTTAGAGTGATCTACGAATCCAACATTCAAAGATTTGGTACCTATATCGGGTTTGATGCTTAAAGATTTTATCACTTGAGACCTGTAAGCGTTCTTGTTCATTAGCTCGAAGAGGGGGATGGGAATCTTCAGTTTAGCTAGTTCCCCTTCAAGGATGAAAGGAGCAATGGTTTTTTTTAAGGTCTGTACTTTTGATTTGTCGACAAAATCTCTGTGGCCAGGTGCACTTGTTTGAATGATTGATGGACCTTCAGTCTGACTTTCTCTTTTAAGAATTTCTGGAGTTTTTTGTGCAGGAGATTCAAAATTATTTCACCCAGGGATTTTCTTGGGAGGGTTTTCTGAGGTTTTCTTGGTTTCAACAACCTTCTTCAGAGAGTTCTCATTTTCCTTCTTGCTCCTCAGGTTATACGTCCTGTGAAACTCCATTATAGCGTTCTCAAATGCTTGTTGTTCTGCTTTCTCAGCTTCTTCATTTACATTTGTTTGTGAAAGGAGAAAGATTTTGTGCTCTTCTTGGGTGAGAAAAATGGATCCATGATCGTGATCATGATCACCCATTAGGTTTATATGAGTGTCATCAAAATACTCAATTACTTCCTCCCCATCATCAACATAATTCTCTTGGAGATGTGGTCTAATTTGTTGATCAGGTCCTCTCTGATCCCTTTGATCTCTAGGATCTCTCTGCCTGATTTGAGGTGGATTTCTTTTGAAGTTTGGGTTTCTAATCTGAGGGACAACTTGGTTCTCCCTAGGTGGGTTTCTTTCAGTTATGGTGAGTCTCTCCATCATTTTCTCCATAGCTCTGGTGAGAGAATCTAATTTGGCATTAGATGAGGAAGTAGAAGGTTCTTCTTTGATGGTGACCTTCTTTTCTGTTCTCTGCCTGGCCCTTCTAGCCAAAATATTTGCTTCCACACTGATGACACTTCTTTGCATGTCTTCCAGAGTTGTTGTGTTTCTTTCTCTCAACTGATATGACATGTCGGCATCAAAACCATCAAGGAATTTTAATAAAGCCAAACCTTGTGGTGGTTTGATGGTAGTGGGGATTGCATTGTATAGATTGTTGAAACGAGTGCAATAATCCTGCATTGTCTCTCCTGGATTTCGTCTGATGTTCTCATATTCAGATAGAATCTGGAGAGGATTTTTCTTTACCTCCCACCTGTCGAGGAAGGTTCAATGAAAGACAAAAATATCAGTAATGGTAGCAACACGTAAGGTTTTGAACCATTTTTTTACTTCTCCAGTCAGACTTTGTGCAAATAATCTCATCTTCACATCAACTTCATCTACTTCCTATAGGTAAAAATAATCGTTCATTTTGTCAACATGTTGTTGTGCATTTAGGGGACCAGTACTATCAAACTGAGGGAGTCTGGTTTGATAATCTTGAGGCATGTCATGTAAAGGAGTAACCAATACCAATAGATCATATCTTGCTTCCATGATTGGTGGAGGAGGTTGAACAAAAACCTATGTGACAAGAGAGGTAGTGACTGAAGCTATAGAAGATGAAGGGCTTGGAGGAATGGAGTGACCTAGTTTAGGTTTAGCAGAAACTGCAGCAATAGTTAAAACAAGAAGTTCGATGGACTGTTGAATATGGAGTTTGTCTAAGGCTTGACCAAGATTCACAACTAGGTCTTCAAGCTTATTAGGCTGAGGGCGAAAATGTTGATCAACTTCAGCTCTGGGAGAGAGTATTTCAAGGGTTCTGGGATGAAAGACGGTTTGATCTAAGACCGTTTTACTGACAAAATTGTCATATTTTGTCCTGAAAAGACTAGGTGGAAAAGATATATCAGACTCAGGACCTTGAAGAACAACTAACTTCTATGGGATGGAAAGGGAACTTAGAAGTGGGCTGTTACTCCTTGAAATCTTTGCAGTATTTTTATTTTTGAGTAATCTTTTGGGATTATCTGTTGCAATTGCAAGTTCTAGGTCAGAATGAGATCTAGTAGAAATTCTTTTGGGAGCCAGAACTGTTGATTTTATTTTTAGTTTTGGAGATTTTCAACTGTTATATACAAACTTTAACAACCTCTGAACATTATTTCTAGATAAAATTTAGGGTTTGTGATTCTTTCAGAAATAAAGTTATCTTTTTCTAGGGGAAAGAAATCAAGGGATGAAAAGTTTGTTTAGTTCGTCCCCAGTATGGTCGCCATTTATTTTATCACTCTGTAAATTCCCAAAGGTTGTTGTGAGGTAAGAAGAAATCTATCAGAGGTAACCTTAACCAAACACTTCGAAACTAGGAGCTAGCCCTACCAATTTCAGAGAGGGGTGCAGATCTGAAATGCATAAAAGACATAAACAACAAACCATGACACATCGAGTGATAACGGAGTTTGGCACAACTTTGCCTACGTCTCCGGGCCTTTTCTCTGTGGGGGAGGCTTCTTTATTTCTGTTCAAAAGATCGATAGTACATCATTACAATGTCGAATGGCTACAAGACTGATCTGGTCATGTTCTTTCAGATCTCTAGAACCATGCACAAAAAATGGCACGCAAAACGGACGTCCGGATCTCCCAGAAATGGTTCGACATCATCTCCTCCTCAATGGCTTCTCTTCCTCAAACTGGCTTTGACTTGGCTTCTCCTCAGCATCTCTGCTTTGAATTCTCTCTAAAGGCTGTCCCCTTGGCCTCAAATAGGCCTTGGTTAAATAGTTGGGAAGTTAGTTATCCATCTCCAACTTCCTCCACAAATTTAGGCTCTAAAAATGCCCAATAACTCCCAAAAATGAGTTAATTACATTAAAAATGGGCTAATTAATAGTTAAAACCCAAAATATGGTTATAACCCACTTTAAAACTATATAATATAGTTGTATACCGATGCTATCCCCCCGAGCTCTTGCGCGCGCCCTTTATATGGTCATATGCAACTCCATGTGGCCACGCGCTAGCGCGGGCCACCCTTGCTAGCTCTCGGTTGGTCACATGGTCGGGTCCGTTGGACCATGGGCATACCCCACGCGCACATATGGTAATGGTTATAATAATATAACCGTTGGTTAAATGTTGAAACCATGCCATTCCGTTTACATTCATAATGGTCAAGTATTTAACCCCCGTGGTCACATAACAATGCATAGAATCGGGGTCGGGGCTAAGCCCCGGCCCGACCCCACCCCGCCGAATAACACATAACTCAAATTCAAATAAATGCTTTGCCATATGTTTAACAAGAAACACCATGTGGCTCATCGGTCGGGCAGTCGTTACGAAGGATTTAAGTGGAGGGGAGGTCACCGGTTCGAATCCGGTCGACTCCAAAACTTTTTATTAACAAACCAACAGCCAATTCCGGGGTGCCACGTGGAAAAACATGATTGGGCCACGTGGTACCCAACCATTCGACCAAGTAATTGCCACGTGTCAATCGATGATTTGTCCATGCCAACTAGCCACAAACTGACACATGTCGCTTGCCGATTCATCCAAATCATTTGCCACGCGTCCCTGTCGTACGCTCTGTCAAATGCCACGTCACTCGAGCCACGTCATCTGCTGACGTCATCCGTGCCACGTGTCACCCTTCCAGTGGTGACACATGTCACCTACGGATTGGCCCAACTGTGCACCAAAAAGTCCAAAAATGCATGCCACATGTCACTCCCTGGAGCCGCCATGTGTCCTGTATGGACCTGCCACGTCAGCGTACGGAGATGCCATGTCAGCGTCCGTACGGACTGCACAGTCAGCAATTTTTTTTGTCTGTTTGCCTTTTCGGACAGAATGCGATATCTTCTTCATACAGACTCCATTTGACAAAGTAAATATACCACCGGAATCAGGAAGACGAGACAGACGCAATGGTGTTGGTTTCGTCGGATTCCAAGCACTTTCATTTTTGAGCCTTTTTCAAGCCCTATCAGGCTTCTGAATCTGATTTCGGATCAGATCTCTCTATAAGTTTTAAATTTGTTTGGATTTTTTGAGATTTTAGGCTAGTTAAAAAAGAATATAACCGAGTTGTTTGTATTGTTTTTAAATGAAATGGCTGAATATTACTTACGATTCCATTGGGCTATGGGGTCTGTTTTAAAAAGATGGAGGTCAAAGACAATTTTTTAGAAGATTCGTTTTATAGGGCGAGATAGTGCAACTGCTGGATTATTTAGGAATAAAAATGATGTATTGCTGAAAAGGTGAGATATCAGTTAGAACAAAAAATCATTTAAGAATTTCTTTGTTATAACATCATAAGGAAGACATTAAAATCTATAAAAGATTAAGAGTAGAGTACACAATGGCAAATTCTACAACTTTAACTTCTTTTAAATATTAGATTAGAAAAACAATATGATAACTAAGAAAGATTTTTTTTTACGAAGATAGAGGAAACTTCACCAACAGATAACACACTGGAATCCTGTGAAACGTCTCTTTGTATTACCAGAATAACCTCTTGGTAAAAATTACAGTGATTACAGCTTGCTTGGGCGTAAATATCAACCCTCAATACTTCTAAGTTTTAAATATTTATAATCATAGTTACAAACAACCCCGTCATTAATGATTGGGACGCAGCAGACCCTAAATCTAACTAACTATCTAACAAGATACAGAAATATAGTAACTGATGATGATGTGTCGAATCTCTCGTGCTGATTTTGGGGAAGACCATTGGTGAGTCATTTAGATGACTTTGACTACGCTGGATGCTAAGTTGGAGGAGACCTCTACCTTTTCTCAATCAATTCGCACAACTCATCCCATCTTTGTGTGCTTGGGATGGTAGCTTTCAATAGATGTGGTAGATTTCATCCATCTCGGTGTACTTAGAAAAAGTCGGCTTGGTGAGGAAAATGTACTTGATTTCGTGCTGTATGCTGAGGTCAGGCTGCAAAGTCTCCAAGAACGCTTTTCCCTTGATGTTGCCTTGTATCCCTGAAAACTTGGAACTGTTTTTAACCATGGTGGCAATCTTTTGCTTATAATCAGATAAAGTCATCAATTTATCATTTAGGACAAGTAGGCCAGGAAGGCCCTTTTTTTGTAAGGCGTCAATCTTGTTAAAAAATCTCTGAACTCCAATGTCCATGTTCAGAGATTTCTCCTCCAACTGCAAAATTAATCCTCTTTTAGTCAACACACTTTTTACTTCGAGGATAGTCTCTGTTATGTCTTCAACTTTCAGTTCTTCAAGCTCTTCCTTGGTTTTTGAATTCAGAAACTTGATGATCTCGTTAGCTGCTGAGGGCATTTCATCCAGTTCTCTTCTTATCCTGTCAATGGCCTGCCTGCTCTTTAGCACTAGATCATGTTGTTCAAACATGATCTCCACCATGGGCCAAATCTCATTTATAGAATTGGAGATGTCTGTCCAGATATTTTCCTTAGCCTCTGCTAATGTCTTTCCTGCCACTGTTTGTTTCTGGAGCTACTGTATTTCCTTCTTAATCTTCTCTAATGCTTGTCTCTCAACATTGTATCTTGTTTGGAAGGAAGAATTGAGTTCCTGGAGACTTTCAACCTCCATTTTCAGCCTATTCATCTATGTTCCTTACAGAGTCATCTCCTCCATGGACTTTTCTAGCTCCACAGTCTTTTCCAAGGCTGTCAATGGAGTTGTCGATGGAATTTCTACTGTAGTGGTCGTTGGAACAGCTGTTGTGCCGACTTTTTCTAGGGGAACTGCACTCGATGGAATAACTTCCATCGGGGTTGATTTCTCCTTCTCTTTCAATAACCTTTCCAATTCTGCCTCCATTTCCTTTTTTTGTGCATTATGCTGCATGATTAGCTTCAACCATTCCTCTTTCTCATCTTCTGCCTCAGCTATTTCTTTAGCTTGTGAATCCTCTGTTGGTGGAAATTTCAACTGTTTTCTCAGAGATGCAATGTCAGCATTCTTTTTCTTTATCATCTCCTCTGCTGCCTTTACATTTGAAGGATCGTACCCAATCTTGAGCACCAACTCCTCTAAGGATTTTATTTTGTTATCCTTTGCAAAAGAGGATATCTTTTCCAACTTCAATTGGGTCTAAACATTGTTTAGAGATATCTATAACTTCGTTGCTACAGAGGAAGCATGTGCCAAGGTGGAGAAAATCATTTCTCTAGTCTGTCTGTGCAAATCCATCTGATTAGCTGGATGGAATTGTTTGGTGTCAAAAACAATGGTTGACCTTTTGTAGTCAGTGATCTCCTTAGGTTGAGGCACCTGTGATTGCAGAAATTCCATATGCATTCTTCCTTTCACTGTGTCAAAAGCTAACAACAGTCTATGTTGTGCTGTGGAGGTTTGCTTCCAGAACTAAGCGTAAGTGTTGTTGGTCAGCATCTGGTTCTTCTTTTTAATCATGTCATATTTTTCAAAAATGCTCAGGGGTACATCTCCTTGTGAAGTTTGGGTGGTCACAGCTATATCCGTTTGTTTCTTTGAAGAAGGAGTGGACACCACCTGATGTTTTCCCTCAAACACTTTGGTAGAGTAAGGCTCTTCCTCACTAGACTTGTGAATAGCATAAGTGGTTTTAGGTCTTTTGTTGTATACCTAAAAATATTCTGCTGATACCTCAGTGATTGAAGGAGAGGTATCCTTTCTTGGCCTTTTTTCCTTTGGTATCTATGGAGTGATAGTATGTGAAAAAGAAACTGAAGGAGCTTCCTGCTATTCAGTATCTACCAAAGTATTTGCCTCCCATTCTGTCTGGTTCACATACTTTTCAATTTCTTGTTTGAGGGTGTGAGAATAAGGTGAACTTTTATTTTTGATTCTCATCTTTGCAATGATCCCACTTGGATCATAATGCCAAATGAAACTAGTGCTGAATTTCATTTCCTTTAATAGTTTATTTGCCTCTTCCCCAATAGCTCGATTGTTGTAGATAAATGGTCCTATTTGACCTTTAATCCTCATCTGTTGTTTTTTCTTCAGAGACACAAAATGAATTTCATCTGACGAATATACTCTAGTGAAAATATTTGAACAAGTACATACTTGGGCAATTTATATGGAGCTAGTTCACACCCATACACTTTGATCTCGGTGTGATTTTGATAAAGGAACCATTCCTCGATCTTTGCGAGATCTGAAAGGTGCAGAACTCTTTGGATCTCCTCGTTTATCCTTGGTTCTGGTATTCCACTGAGCATTCCCACCACTGGGTGATAAAACAACTCAATGAATTGTTTAAAACTGAACTCAGTAGAGTTTCTTCTGAGAAACGACGTCCATTGAGTTACTACTTGTGGTTTTCCATACTTGTCCATTTTCTACATGAGAAAGGGAAATTTGTCTGCTTGATAGAACATAAACATGTAAGCCAGTATTGAAGAATACCAGAACATGCCTTCTGTAGGGAAATTTTCTAGTTTCTCGTGCAGGTTCTCGACCAAAAAACTGTTGTAATCAAACTGGATGGAAACTTTCTCTTCAGTGGAGAAAATGGATAGGAAACCTAGGATAGGTTCATCCACCCATTCATCTGAGAAGTAACCGAGAAAACAATACAGTGTTGAGATAATATGATTTCCCTTTTTGGAAAATATGGAGGAATGATAGGGAGGATTCTTCTTAGGTAATTGGGCATATTGTGGGAGGAACAACTCAAAGATTTGTTCTCTCTGGGGAAAAGACAAGTTCTGATTCATTTCTATCAGAATTTTAATTGTGAGGGGAGAACGAAGTTCGTCTCTGGGTACCTGCATCATTTGATCGATGGCCTCAGGTGTAATAAGGAAAAATGTATTTCTAGATGAAAATACTATGGCTTTCTGATCAGGGAGGTAGTGTGCTTGGAATTTGAGAGCGAATTCGGGAAAGTTATAGACTTGGGGAGAAAGATACAGAGGGAGACTTGATTTCCAGAGCCCAATTTCAGCACTCTGATCGATGAAGGTGTCTTAGAACCACGACTGTAGCTCAACAAAGTCAAATTCAAACCTGGTTTATGAGATTAAATAGTCTTTGTCTGCTAATGGGATCCGATCGAGATTGACAGGAGGTGGGAGAAAAGGATTTTCCTCTACATTTGACTTTTTACTTTTGTGCACCATTGATTTCCACCAGTACCTGCACATTGATCACACGTTAGTAGGTGAAAGCTAAGGATGGACGTGATGTTGCAGAGGTGAAGGAGAATGAGTCTTTGATAGGCATGGAGTGTGAGTGCAATGCGAATGACCAAAACGGGGTTGGGATTTAGTGAACGGGTATCCGTTGGGCGAAAAAGGACAGGTCAGGTGAACGATGGGTATGTGGCCAGTAATAAATGGTTAACGAATCCTTTAGAGCATGAGAGGGCAGGGTGAAATATGTTTGACATGTTTATCTGGTTGACGTGCAGAATGGTGATTGAGGGATGAACGAAAATACATGACCCGTAATGGTTAGATGGATGGGACATGCTGACGGGGTCATGACATGAAACTTGCAAAGGGTGGTTTTGGGATGTGATGTTTTGGGATGATGGTGGTGAGTTGGAAAAATGGTAGGCAGTAAAATTTTGGAGAGGGAAGGTAAGATGCAATGAGATGATGCCACGTAGGGATGGGGCCCGCCTGGACGTTGCTTCATTCCAGACCCCCCCCCCCCTTTTACCATTAAAGGTAGAAAGGTAGGGGGGTCTGGGATCCCTTGCTGACCGTTGATTTGAGAAAAGTTAGATAAATCGTTGTTTCAAGCGTGTTCTTTAAACATCATGTCAGACCCCTCACCACCATTAAAGGTAGAATGGTCGGGGGGGGTTTGAAATCTCCTGTGGACCGTCCATTTGTGCGCTGATGGGATGACCGTAGATCTGAGCA
>ML797788.1:39898-76621 GCA_009831015.1 Picea engelmannii | reverse complement strand
TAATGCGACACACTAAGATAGATACACTAATCGACAGTGGATCTCAATCAAATCTAATCTCAGAAGAGTTGGTTAAAAAGTTGGGATTAAAAACACAAATACATCATAAACCTTACACACTTAAATGGATGAGCAATCGACATAAGATGCACATAAAAAAGCAATGCATAGTCAAATTTGCAATTTCATATAAGTATGTGGATGAAGTTACTTGTGATGTAGTGTCCTTAAAAGAATGTGGCATCGTCTTAGGTAGTCCGTACTAGTATTATCGTAAAGCAATCTTCTACAGAACTAAGAATCAGTATCAGTTCACTAAAGAAGGTCATGATTACGTAGTGCATGCTCATCATGTTAAAGAAAGTAAAAAACTTCAAACAATGGAACAGTTAACGAAGGCAGTGCAAATAAGCGACAAACCAATAATTGTTTCCAATGAAGTTATAGATCTTAAGCAAGAACAAGACATGATTATGGAATGGAGAATTAATCATAAATTGCTTCAAGATAAACTTATGTCGTGCAAATACTTCAAGTATATCAATTCATTTGCAGTCATTTTCCTGATGTTATCATTAGCAATGTTCAGTACATGGATGATAGTGGCTTCAGTGAAATGTAACAGGATTACAATGACTAACAATGTACTTTCAGTTGTCATAATTGCATTACAACTGATCTTGATGAGACAGGTGCACAGGACAGAGTTCAGAGACAGAGGACAAGCCGGGTGGCCTATCCCGAGCTTGTTAAATGGTCAGTAGCCTTTTGGGGACCAAAAGGTCTTTTTGTGGGGAGGTGTGATCCGAAAACGGATCCAGAAGCCTGATAGGGCTTGAAAAATGCTCAAAAATGAAAGTGCTCGGAATGCGACGAAACCTGTACCATTGCGTCCGTCTCGTCTTCCTGATTCCGTTGGTATATTTACTTCATCAAACAGAGTCCGTATGAAGAAGATATCGCGTTCTGTCCGAAAAGGCAAACAGGCAAAAAAGGGGATGACTGTACAGTCCGTACAGTCCACGTGGTAGGGCCGTACAGCTGACATGGCAGGGTCGTATAGCTGATGTGGCAGCGTCAGAAAGCGACATGTGGCAGACTGTATGGAGGACACGTGGCATCACCAGGATGCGACACGTGTCAGGTGAATTTGGTCGTTTGGAGGTACGGTTTGACCAGTACGGAGGTGACACGTGTCACCACTCACAGGGTGACATGTGGCAGGCTGACGTCATCGGATGACATGGCGGATGACAAGGCATACGGTCGGGCTGACGCAGCAGTGATGATGTAGCAACAGACGTGGTCCAATCAGGGATTGACGCGTGTCAGGTTGTGATTGGTTTTTAAAGCGCCACGTGGCCCAGTCACGGGCTGCCACGTGGTGCTGCATCATTGGTTCATGGTTTCAATGTTAAAATTTTTGGTTGGCATCGCCGGGGTTCGAACACGGGACCTCTGGGCAGGCAAAGGACCAACGACGTCGGGCTAACCATATGGCCGGCGGGCAGAACTTGTTAAAGGTTCGGCATTAAAATCATTTGAATTAGAATATGGGTTCAAACAGGTGGTAAAAGGGCTGGGGCTTAGCCCCAGCCCTCAGCGGCGACACCACAAGACCTCATCACTGTGACCAGGAGTGCGGCATGTTTGGCGCGGGGTTTGTTATAATGGTTAGCCTCGTGGCCATATGTTGCGCCACGAGACTGGGGGCTACCCTATTTTTTGGTGCGCGGTTATAACAGACAGCCCAAGGTTCATGCCAACGCGCCCATATGACCACGGATCAAGGAGCAGGTGCGTGGATAAAGGGGCCAGCGCCATGCGCGTGGCCACATGGCCACCCATGTGACCAAATAAAAGGGGCCGCGCGCAATGAAGGGGGGGTTGCGCCCAAATTCTTTACAAATACTTTGCCAAAGTGGGTTTTTCAACAGGAATTTGGTTTTTATTTAATTAATATGCCTATTATTAGTGGATTTTCTCCATTTTTGGGGGATATTGGGCATTTTTGGAGGCCAGATTCTTGGAGGAAGTTGGGGATGTGAAACCAACTCCCTTGCTATATAAACCAGGCCTGTTTGAGGCCAAAGGACAGTCATTCAGAGCAGAGTTATGCTGAAGGAAAGCCAAGCCAAAGTCAGTTTGATGCAGGGAAGCCTTTGAGGTGGAGACGTTGTTGGATCGTTTCTGGGAGCTTGGAGCATCAGTTTTGCATGCCGTTTCTTTTGCAGGGTTCTTGAGATCTGGGACAACAATACCAGATCAGTCTTGTAGCCAATAGGCATTGCTGAGATGTAATTTTGAGCACTTGAGCAGAAATAAAGAAGCCTCCCCCACAGGAAAAAGGCCTGGAGACGTAGGCAAACATTGTGCCGAACTCCGTTATCAACCTGCGTTCTTATGGTTTGTTGTTCATTATTCTTTTCAGATCTGCATATGTGTTTTGAATGTCATAATCCTCTTTTTTCCTCATTCTTTCATTAAATTCTCAAATGGTTAAATTATTCATGCAAGTTTAAAACTCAACCATAATCATTCAAAAGATCCTACCGGATCAGATAGCAGAGTTATGCAGTGGATTATTTATTATGTATTTTGTGAAGCATTTCTTCTTGGAGAAAATATTTATTTCTTGATTAGAAGGATCCTAATTAACGAAATTTCAACCATATGAATGTGTCAATCAAGCCTGATGTGAAATTGATTGTTCATATTGATGTTTTTCTGCATTTTCTTCTATTCATCTTTCAAAATATGTGTTGGTTGGATATTATGATATCCCTTTTTGCTAGAATATAGTCTTTGAAATTTCGTGCATTAGATCAGGCTTTGAACCTTATCCGTTTGATCCATTTTTTAATATAAGAACTCATCCAACTCTAAAGATTCAAATGGGTACCAGGCTTGTCTTTCCATCAGTCCAACAAAAACTCTTAGTGCTAACATTTTTGGCACCCTTGTCGGGGACGAAGTTGAAGATCTTCCCTGGGAGAATGACTTTGATTAGATCCAACTTTGGATGGTGAACTGAACCTGGACATATTTAGATTGCATCATTCACTTGGAGACTCCCCTCCATGAAGAAATAATCTATTGGTGACTTCACTGATTCAGGATGACAAAGGGCATGGAGGCTATCTTGGCACAAAGGTTTGCACCTCTCAATTTTTCAGTTGTCCCTGGTTTTCCAAATCTAGTGCCTCCACTGTCAGAATGGATGGATTACCTTCCTACTTTCAAAGAACACAACAGGGACAATACTGATCAACATCTCATTACATTCCATCAATGCATGGATCATCTAGACCTACATCATGAGGATGAGTTGATGAAAATTTTCATGTACTCTTTAAAAGGTGATGCACGAGAATGGTACTTTTCTCTTCCTACTTCCAACATATGTTCCTTGAGAGATTTCCATGTTGCATTCAAAAAACACTATAAAAGGTACTTTCCACATGAACTGCTTCTTGAAGATTGTTGTGAAAAATATGAATCTTGATCTCAAAGGACAATAGATTTTTCCTCTTATAATGAATTTTATGAAGGTCTTGTTGAAACAAAAATTAAAGAAGAGTTAGTTTGTGAAGAAAACATTTTACACTCTTCTATTAAAGAAGAGATATTTCAAGATAAAAAAAAATAGTAGATCATGTTAACCACTATTTAAATCAACCTATTTATGACATATTTGAAGTTGAACAAAATCCATTTTCTGGTTGTGAAGAAGAGAAAGTGTCTTTTCAACAGACTTTTGTTGCAGGAGCATACAATGATCCCATCATTGAAAAAGCTTATGAGCATATTTATCAAGTTATATCCCTTAATGGTCCACATTTTTTTTATCACTATGGAGACAATGATGTTAAAGACCAAGAACAACCATTAATTTGTGGAGATCAAAGATTTAATATTTGTAATCATGAGTCAAAAAGATCTCAAGAGAGGTAGTGTAGTTCCAAAAGGGATATGCTATATGTGTTCGGTCATAAAGAACAAGTTGAAGATTGCCTTGCAGAACATCAATTAGATGAGCATAATTGGTCAAAGAAATTACTCCAACAACTATCATCAGAGATCAACAAGTCTGCATTCACCATTCTTGTACTTGAATCTACAACAAATATTGAACAACATGTGATCAACAATGATATTATCCTACAACAATGTTTAGTTTTGAAAAAAAATCAAATTGAAGAAGATATGACACTGATGCAATCCCCTTTATTGGATTAGTTGGAAGTTTTTTATAAGTTTCAAGATCCAATATTAGCCTGGATGGATTCGCCATTTCCACAGATCCCCAATGCTGCAACTTTTGGCATCTCATCAATTTACAGTTGTGAGTACATGTTTTTTGTGGAATTTTTTTTGTTCATGATATGCTCTCTTCATGTCTTCTTACTTAGATACAAACAAAGATTACATTTCATCATTCATATGATTTTATGGCTTCATTGGAAATATGATTACAATTGAGCAACAATTTAGTTGATTGGAGTAGGAGTAGGAGTATGCATAAATAATATTGTCATGCAAGTATTTGGTTTTTAGTTTGAGTACAACAACCAGTTTTCATTTGGTTTGCAACAATATGTTTTGGTTTCAGAATAAGTTGTAGAAATTTGGAAGGAGGTGAAGGAATCCTTTCCCATGGATAAGGCACTGGAACTACAATGTTCTTGGAAGCTCACAGGGAGCATGCCATCCCCTATGGAGCCAATATTAGCACATGAAATGTTCATGAGTCAAAATTCTGATCTTAGTCCATGTAAGAGTCTTGGTGTCATGCTATCAATTATCATCATGAAGAAAATAAGGGTCAAACGAGTCTCAAACTTGGTCTTAAAGTCATCATTTCCATATGTCATGTATCAAGGGTTTGTACACAAATTCCATTATGTCATTTTCCAACCATTTAGAGGTCAAGTCGAAGGTCATATTTATTTGTTGCCAACTCACAAGAAAGTTTGAAATGTACTTATGAGTACCTCATGCACTTATCTTTTATAATTGCAACTAAGAAACATGTCAAGGTGAATTTTGTGGTTTCCAACACCTTCATTTAATTATATTTTCAAGTATTATGTCACATAATTTCTAACAATCTCCTTGAAGTGTGCTATTTGATTCTAAATGTGGCGCTGCAAACTTGGTGTTGTAAACTAGCGATGCAGACTGACGCTGCGAACTTTTAAAGTCCCTTTTCTACCAACTCTCTAGAACATTACTATGGCACTGTAAACTCTGCCCACTACTCAAAGCTGTTATCTTAATATCACCTTATCATTTCTTCTGCGAACAATATTTTTATCCCACTGATATCACAACACTGCAAATTGCCTAATTTAAATTTGCATCACCACTGCACGTTGCGAACTAGGCGTTGTGAATACTCTATTTCCAGACTGTCAAAAAACTAATATTTTGTAATCAATCTGAGACCCATTCTTAATCAGTAGCATGAGATTCCTATCAAACATAAATACTATGGTTAATCCTTTATAGAACCAATATCATTTTCATACCTTGTTGGTGTTGTGAACTTACACTATGTTGCTAAAACCCTATTTTCACATAATTGTTTTACCTGTCTACATTTTTACTAAAAACTCAGTGATTTTCCCTCTTATATTTCCCTTTGAATTTTTCTCCTTCTCATACCATTGTTGTGTATAAGTGTTTAGGCAAGGTGAACTCCATGTAAAGTGAGCTCTGTCATCAAACCCAAATTTTCCTGTTTACCCTGTTTTCAAATACCAATTGTCAAAGGAATTTACAGAAGATATCCTTCAAAGCAGTGAGTATGGACAGTCAAAAAATCAAGAAGACTCATAAGGGAGGGGCTATTGTGAGGATTGAACCTTATGATATGCATTTACAAAATTTTGGTGATGGTTATGAGTTTTTAACTATAACTAGCAGCTTTGGTGCTTTTCCTCCAATTATATTTCAAGATAATGAAATTTTGTTGCATGTTTGGACTCCTGGTATACGTTTTGAGATGTTGAATCTTTGGAAAAAGTGAAACAGGCTTCTACAGGAAAGTTCACAATGCCTGGACTCACTGGCACTGCGAACTGGTAACTTGGGACAATTTGTAGCAATTAACATACAATAGAGTCATGTTTTGATCATAAATTTTGAATTCCTATCTGGGTTATTCTGAAATTTGGTGTGGAGAAGAACCATATTACCATTGGTGTTATGAAAAAACATTATCATGACCTAGTTCGTATTTTTGGAGAAAATTCAAAATCAGCACCTACAGGAAAGTTCGCAGCGCATGTTGTCAAAGGTGTTGCGAACTCTAACAGTTTGATAAATCCGAGATATGGGAGGGATTCCAACTATCAGGGAAGGTTCGAATGGTTTCCTAGGATTTAGTTGGACATGAGGGACATGTGTTCCATCTCTATATCAAGCAACATGATCTGTTTCAAAATCCATTTATCACAATAGAGAAGATCCCAAAAAATAAGAATTTGTTATGTTTTTGTTGGAATCTTTTGTAACAGACTCCTAAATGGAGGAGGATCATATGTAGCTCCTTGGTTTCAAAATACTTAGGGTAGAGAGAGATCATTCACTATATATGAAGTGGATTTTGATAAGAAAATGGTTGGTCTGATACGAAAAAGGTTGTTACTATTTTGCAAACTCTCAGACTCTGTATATCTAGATGGAGGATCCTTGTGTAGTCAAAGATCAACTTGTGCTCCTTTATTTGTCCATTTTATTTTTCTTCTTGCTCTAATGGAATACTGATTGATAAAGGATTTATCAACAACTTTGTTAGTAGAGTTATGGAGTGGATGATTTACTGTGTATTTTGTGAAGCATTTCTTCTTGGAGCAAATCTTTATTTCTTGATTAGAAGGATCCTAATTAATGGAATTTCAACCATATGAATATGTCAATAAATCCTAATGTGAAATTGAATGTTCATCTTGATGTTTTTCTGCATTTTCTTCTATTCATATTTCAAAATATGTGTTGGTTGGAGATTATGATAGCCCTTTTTGCTGGAAAATAGTCTTTGAAATTATGTGCATTAGATCGGGATTTGAACCTTATCAATTTGATCCATTTTTTAATATAATAACTCATCCAACTCTAACGATTCAAATGGGTACTAGGAATGCCTTTCCAACAGTCTAACGACAACTCTTAGTGCTAACAATCTCCAAACAATTTAACGTACATCCCATTGTTGATGACATGAAAATCACCAACTTCATCAAATACCTACATGGCTCTCTCATACATGCACTTCATAGTCTCACAAAAGATCAAACTTTATAGTGGAGCTACAATTTTTTCACAAATTTGTGTGTAGGGGATCATGTATCAATTATCTCATAGGTTCTAGAAATATATATGAATCATAGCTTTTCTCTATTTCCACTTCCATCCCATTCCATGGAAATAGTTAAATAGACAAGTAATATCCAGAAGGTAGGAAGACATAAATATTGCAGGGTGCATGCCTTATGCCATACAATTGGCCTTAGAGATGGCCTGGCCCATGGATGCTAACAAATATGGAAGCCTAGTTGAAAATGGTGTATGTTTTTGTGATTGCATACATCATAGGGACCTATGACTCCTTGAAATAAGTGGCATTCACTTCATCATATAATATGTTGATGGGATCCACCATAATTTTGAAAGTAGTTCTCAAATGACTGGTGGGATAGATTCATATTCTTCTTTTTCTAAAGGCTTTAGGGTTCACCCACCAAATTTTCATGAGGTCTCTACATTTCGAAGGGAAATGAAACATCCATTCATCATTTAGGTTCACCTCATTTAGTTGGAATTTGTAATAGAGCCTAAGAGCTAAGCGATGGAATGAAGCAATAAATTTATGCGTAGTCTCTTTGATCAACCAGTTCTCAATATCTTCCCTTTTGATTATATAGACGATGATATCAGTACATAGAAACATTATAGCTATGGCTATGACTCTATGTAGTTGTGAATGTTTGATTGAATGATACACACTAACATCTAAGTTTTTGTTTCCAGAGAGGACTAGTGGCATCTCTGGAATTGTTTCCTCTCTAAAAATTTGGTACAAATCGCCACATTTGTAGAACATTCCCACATCCATGCTACATCTCGTGTCTTCATATATGGGTCTATGAATGTTAACTTTTGCTTCAAGTTTTATTTCTTCCTTTCGATCAAGGATAAGCTTGACTACTTTTTCTTTCTTATTCTTGGCTCTCTTCGATGCCAGGATTGGGTCCTATAACTTATCTATTTCAACAACAATCAACATTAATGAAGTTAGATATAAAATATAAATATGAGTCTGTTTAAGGGGAGATCCTTCTAAAATAGAAAGACAATGGAAATGAGAAAGCTTCATATATTTGATGTCTAGCATTTTAGGAGAATTTCCGTTATTCTATCTATCTATTTTGATTGTGTCCTTCACATAGATGGTGGGTTGAACACCTGAAATATTGGTCCTAGGAAAATGTTAGAAAGGAGAGAGATCAAACGGATAAGGTAGTAGGTGTGAATATTCATCACTAACTTGAACTTCATATTCTCCTAGATTTCCATGCCCAAAGTGTTTTTGGGTTTGTTTTCCAGAGCCACTTCCTTTTTTCTAGTTGAATAGAGGAGGGATCTATTGGAATACTTAGTGGGGGGGTTAACAAGTATTATGCAATATTTTACCAATTTTAATGAAAAAATATAATCATTAAATTTATCAATAGTATATCATCAATATATCATGAGTAATATCAATCAACAGTGCATAACAAATAATCACACACATATATATAATACATCATAATTTACATGGAAATCCAAATGGGAGAAAAACATAGAATGCTTTATTATATATAAAATATTACATTCATAGGAATCACCAACTTCCAAATTCTCCAGAACCAACTAGAAGGAGGCTCCAACCACATGTTTATAGGCTCCAACCTGAAGGAAACTGCAGCTCCCTGAATTCTCCGACTAAAACTGTAAGGAGGCTCCAAACCACTAGTTTACAAGCTCTAACCTAAAGGAAGCTCCAACTCCCTGAGTGCTTTGAAACCGACATGAAGGAGGCTACAACCCCCTTTCCTTGCCTCGTCTTGCTACCCTGAAATATAAGTGCAAACTCAAACTATCACTACCATTGATCAACCTATAACTACCACTGACATTGATACATCACTATGTCACTGTCACTATCACATCAACTTGCCACTATCACTATCACATCAACCTGTCGCATCAACCTGTCACTGTCATTGCCACATCAACCTGTCACTATTATTGTCACTGATATACCATCATCAACATGTTTGTCTCAACCATGTTCCAAATATCTTTACCATAACATGTGCCTCAACCATATATCATATCACTCATGATATGTCTCAATCATGCCATACACCATGTACCAAAGATATATTCCAATACATCCAAGATATGCCTCAAGCATATACCATATAGTAAATCATATGCCAAGTATCCAAGATGTGTTAATGTATTAATAATATTCCTCAAGCATGCACCATAAAAACCAATATCATATACTAAGTATATGCCTCACATATGTTCCAATCATCACAAGGATGTGCCTCTAACAATGAACCATAACATCCATAAACTAAGTACCAAGGATATGTCTCAAGCATTTATCAATATCACCAATACACGAACCTCAACCATATGCAACCATGTACCAAAAGGGACTCCAATACATGCCTAAAAAATGTGCCATACCATCCATGATACAAGCCTAAAACAAACACATAAAATACATACCTTTATTCATGAAGGAAAACAATTACTTACCATCTCAGACCCTATAGTAACCCTTTTGTATCATCATATCTTGTTGCAACCTAAACTAAGAATCCTTCTTGAAATATGGCTTATTCTCGTTGGACAGATGCTATTTATCATGCGGTGCCTCAAGTGATAGGAAATACAAAACTCATGGGGGTGCCTTAAGGAACACCAATAGCCTGACCCGCATGGGTCATCTAAATTAAGGTTTCTTGAAACCCTTCCTTCTTTGCAACTCTGAGACTTTCAGACTCCCTTCTTCCTCATATATGATTTCTTAGCTATGCTATGAAAAGGTTTACCAAAAGATCACTTGAAATATATATATGCATTGAACTTGTGTGTAAATATGAGAGGCTTCTTAAAGTGTATTTATACTTTTCCAAGTGACTTATTTTCTTCACTTTAGGGCTGACCTGTACTTTCTTGTTATAACCATTTTACCCTTTAATTAATGACTTGTAACTTCTTGTTGCAACTTTTTAGGGTCTTATTAACCATTATTGAAGGCTTCCAACTTCATGACCTCATAACTCGTCAAATCTGAGGAACTAAGTGACGTACTACCTACCGTTGGAAACGACATGATGAGGACTATCCATATATGAGGGTTTTGTATGTACTTGTAATGCTTTCCAACCTCAATTTCCTCAGTCAACTTCGAGACTCATGAAAACACTTATGGGTTTCATGTAGAATTTTTCAAATCGTCTTCCCATGAGGTCCATGCTTAAAGCTATGCCATAAGGTGACCAATTTGGATACTTCTTCAATTATACCCAATACTTCTAGATGATTCTAGACTTTCTCTAAAGTTGACATCAATGACAATCAATTTTCCAACAATATACCCCTTTGGCATTGATGGAAACACTCATGCTCCCCCCGCGACCAATGATCCCCATGTCTTCATGCTTTCATTATGCCCCTGCTTTAACATTAATGGAAAAGGGTAACTCCCCCTAAAATTTTACTCTGAACTTTTCTCTCTTCTGGTGCTTTTTGTCCATTGGTGCTTTCTCATGAACTAAACTACTTGTAGATTTTAACCTTGTACAATATTTACTGAAAATAGATTTTCAATAAAAGAACAAAAAATATACAATGGAAAATACACACATTACACAGATATTTTTCCCCTGGAAACCCAAACCGGGAAAACCAACATATTCTATATTCATTCATAGTGATACATTGTTTACAATACAATATACATATAGGAGCCGACGAAATACAAAACCTTAACCCAATGACCTGGATTAGTCAACAACCCTATTTCCTTAACTGGAAATAGAAAACCACTGGAAAAAACCATGTGCTGAAAAACCTCCCAATAATGGAGACGAAAATCGAGGCGACGTGAAAAACAAGGAAAAAATGTGACACGTTTCCCGAGGAAAAATATTTCTCATTGGAACTTCCCCTAAACCCATGCAACCCCCCAAGGGGGGGCCTAGAGCCCCCCCTCAAACCCCCTTGCACACCCATCGCAACATATCATACATTACAACTAGTCATGCAAAGAATATAACACATACCCAACATTCTCCCAATTGTTGTTTTCTTTGCATACATGGGGTTACAGTCTTACATAGTCAATAATCCAAGGCATCAATACCCATGGATCCTCTACACCAAGAGAAATTCTCAGTGCTCACAGATTTTGTTAATGAATCCGCAACATTCTTCAAAGTGTCCACCTTCATCAACAACACTTTCTTTTCTTCAACCATGTCTCTCACAAAGTGATATTGAATATCAATATGCTTTGTCTTTGAATGATAAGTCAGGTTCTTCGCTAGAAAAATTGCACTCTGACTGTGACAATCTATCCTTATAGCTTGTTGTACCAACCCAATAACTGAACATAATATTTGTAACCATATGCTTCCTTACTTGCATGAGTGGCTTCCATGCATTCAACTTCTGTAGTTGAAAGTGCCACTACAACCTGTCTTTTGCTCATCCAATTGATTGCTCCTCCAAACAGGTTAAACGCATACCCGCTTATAGATATCCTACGATCCATATCGCCAGCCTAGTTTACATCCACAAATCCATGTATGTCCAACACTCTATCCAATCTTGCTTTTCCCTGGTAGCACAATCCATAGCTAGCAGTGCCACGTAAATACCTGAAAACCCTTTTTACTGTTGTCCAATGCTCCTTCCCTAGTTTTGACATATACCTGATCAAAAATCCCACTACATGTGAAATGTTCGGTCTAGTGCAGACCATTGCATACATCAAATTTCCAACTGCACTCGCATATGGAACACAAGACATGTCCTCCTCCTCTTCTCGTGTCATGGGACATTGATCCGCAGATAACTTTACACCAAGAAGAATAGGGACCTTGAACAATTTGCATTCCTACATATTAAACCTCTGCAATGTCTCGACATATTTTCTCTGATTTAACCACAGTTTCCTCTTTTTCGATCTCTTTTAATTTCCATGCCCAAAATGAAATTTTAATCACTGAGATCCTTCATGTCAAATTTAGAGGACAACTGAGTTTTCACATCCTGGATAATCTCCTTGTTGTTTCCTATCAAAAACATGTCATCCACATACTAGACCAAATAAATCAAATGACCACCAATTAATTTAAAACACACACAATGATCCTCTTTTCTCTTTGTGAAGCCAATTCCTTAACATATAAGTATCAATTTTTTTATACCACATCCTTGGTGATTGTTTTAAACCATAGAGAGACTTTTTCAACTTGCATACCAGCTCCTTCTTTCCCTTCACAACAAAGACTTCTGGCAACTTCATATAGATTTATTATTTTAGATCCCCATGTAGGAATTTTGTCTTCACATCCATCTATTCTACTTCCAAATCAAATGCATCAGCAATAGATAACATAAATATTATAGAAGTTAACTTGGCAACAGGAGAAAAAATCTCACCAAAATCAATTCCCTCAACCTGGGAATAACCCTTTTCTACTAACCTAGCTTTGTGTTTCTCCACTTTTCCTTCTACATTCAACTTCTTTTTAAATACACATTTTTTCCAATGGTATTTCTTCTAGTCAGTAACTCCACTAGATCCCAAGCCTCATTCTTATCCAAGGATGCCATTTCTTCATCCATGGCATTTTCCCAAAGCTTTCCATCCTCTGAATCCACTGGCTCCCTGAAAGTTCTAGGATCATCATCAGTAATAGACAAAGCAAAATTTGAACGAAAATCAGATGGAGTATACCTTTCCAGTAGCCTTCTTTCTTGAACCGATCTCCTCAATACTAGAGTATGATGATCTTCTTCTTCTGATCATGTTCATCTATAGAGTCTGATTCATCATCCTTTAAATCAAACTCTATTTTCTCTGGTTCTTCCATACTTGGTAGGACTTCATTTTTAACAATATCCTTTATTTGTTTAAATACCACATCTCGTCTATACACAAAATTCTTAGTTTCTGGGTTCCAAAGCTTATAACCTTTGAGACCATATTTATACCCAATAAAGATACAATTTTTAGCCTTCTTATCTAGTTTAGTCTTGTTTTCCTTTGGAAAATGAACATAGGCCTCATAGTCAAATACCTTGATATGTGTGAGAGAAGGTTTCATACCATTTCATACCTCTTGTGGATTCTTGTCATCCAATGCTAATGAGGGTGATCTGTTGACCAGGTAACATGCAATACCCACTGCCTATGCCCATAATTATTTCCCCAACCTGACACCATTGAGCATGCACCTTGATTTTTCCATCGACGTCTTGTTCATCCTTTCTACAAATCCATTCTGTTGAGGTGTATATGGAGTAGTCTTCTACCTTGCTATACCACACTTCTTACAGAATTATTCAAATTCATTCTCGTAGAACTCTCCACCATTTTTTGTCCTCAACACCTTAATTATTTTCTTTGTTTGATTCTGAACAAGAGCCTTAAACTCTTTAAACCTATAAAATACTTGATATTTATTCCCAAGGAAATATATCCAAGTATTCCTCAAGAACGCATCTATAAATGAGACATAATACACAGATTTTCCCAATGATGGAACCGACACACATCCAAACACATCACTATGAAATGGCTGTAAAATTCCTTTTTCCCTCGTTGCACCAGAGGGGAATATTACCTGATTATGATTCCCATATACACAATTTTCACAAAAATCAAAATCTAGAGGGCAGTTCGACATACATTCAACCATACCTTTACCGTGTAGTAGTAGAAGACCCTTCTCTCTGATATGCCCTAATCTTTGATGCCACAACATAACCTTTTCTCCAGAGACTGTAGGAGTTATTTATTCTTCAAATCCAATACCAAGAACAATGGAACTATTAAACCCATCACTAATAGTGCTTATGTGCATCTTATATAGAGTTCCAAACCAAACTCCTTCAGCAACACCATCACTCCTCAAACCATCTTGCAGGTTTCCTTTTCAAATATTTTTTTTACCCCTGCATCGTCCATTTTCCTTACATAAATCAAATTTTTGGCCAATCCTAGGATGTGAATAACACCAGGTAGTGTTCTAATCCTTCCATATATGAGACTCAACTTGAATTTTCCTCGACCTATGATTATGGTTGTCGAGTCATCACCTAGGAAAACATTACCTCCATCATACCTTTCATATTCACAAAACCAGTCCCTGTGGGGAGTCATATGAAAGGATGCACCTAAGTCAACCAACCATGCCTCATGATATGCATGTGTTCTTGAAGAATCCAAGTACACATCCCCTCCTTCTTCCTTGGAGGTCTTTTCTTCTATAGAAGGAGATTCTTCAAATCCCTTCTTTTTCTCAACTTTGGATCTACACTGCTTCTTGTAGTGCCCTTATTTACCACATCTCCATCATACCATTACAAACTTTCTAGGAGACTTAGATCTTCCCTTGAACTTAGATATCCCACTTGAGGAATTAGATCTATTTCTTTCCTAGAAGCGTCCTCTTGCAAATAATGCATCCGTGCTCTATCCTTCCATGTTCTTTCGTCTCATCTCCTCTGACAACAAGGATGAGACCACTTCATCAAACTTCAAGGAAATTGTATTACTACCTATGGCCACAACTAGACTATCCCACAAGCCTGGTAAAGAGCACATTAAATTGATACACGTATCTTCATCTGAAATTTTAATCTCAACAGATAATAACTGACTTACCATAGTATTGAAGGCATTCAAATGCTCTACCACTGAGTCTCCATCTCTCATCCTCGTGTTATACAACTTATTTCTTAGGAATATTTTATTTACTAGGGACTTACACTAATACAAATTTCCCAACTTATCCCTTAAATATTTGGTTGTAGCTTCCTCTGATACATTCAATACTATTGAATCTGAGAGACACAATCAGATTGTGCTCTTTGACTTCTGATCCAAATTTTTCCAGTCATTTGCTGAATTTCCTATAGGTGCATTACCAGGATCCACCGTGATCCATTGATCTCTGTCCACCAACATATATTCCATCTTGAGCTTCCACAACTCAAAAATTTTCTCATTAAACTTATCGATCTCCATTTTCAAACTGCTCGCCATTTATTTTCACCTAAAAAATCAATACCACAGAGCTCCCGTTGTAACAAGGATTATCACATTCCCAAGCCAAACCCTTGACCACAAAGGCGCCCCCCTGAAGCCAACAAATCTCTAATACTAAATGTATATTTTAACCTTGTACAATATTTAATGCAAACATATTTTCAGTAAAAGAACAAAAAATATACAATGGAAAGTACACACTTTACACAAACATTTTTCCCCTGGAAACCCAAACTAGGAAAACCAACATATTCTATATTCATTCATAGTGATACATTGTTTACAATAAAATATACATATAGTAGCCAACGACATCCAAAACCCTAACCCAATGCACCAAATTAGTCAACAACCCTAATTCCTTAACTGAAAATAGAAAACCATCATAAAAAACCATGTGCCGAAAAACCGCCCAACAATGGACACAAAAATCGAGGTGACACGAAAAATGAGGAAAATGTGACTTGTTTCCCGAGGCAAGAAAAATTTCTCGGGGGTGTTTCCCTGAACTCCTGCAACCCCCCAAGCTCCCCCCTGTGCGCCCAACGCAACATATAATACACTACAACTAGTTGTGCAAAGAACATAACACATACCCAACACTACTAACATATAGAAAATAATTCATAATAAGATTCCTTTATCATCTCTATACAAATGATTTCTCTTAGCTTTAGAAAACGTGTAGATCATTGTGAAGAAGAAAATGTTCCAATTTTATGTCAAATATACTCAAATGTATCTCTTGGGAGAGGTTTAGTGAAGATCTCTGCAATATGTTCCTTTGTCCCAATATATTCTAACTTGATATTCTTCTCTGTAACCTGTTCCTGCAGAAAGTGAAACTTGATCGGAATATGTTTGGTCTCTGAATGCATCACTGGATTCTTGGAGATACCGATAGCATTGGTATTCTCACAAAATATTTAAATGGTCTCATCATACTTCACTTGTATATCTTGCAAGGTTTTCTTCATCTAGAGAACCTAAGTACAACATGTTGCTTCTCCAATGTATTCTTCTTTTGTTTTAGACAATGATATTGAGGATTGCTTCTTACTTAACCAAGATACCAGACAATCACACAAATAGAAGGATGCTTCTCTAGTAATTCTTCGATCATCAATGCTTCCTACCCAATATGCATCTACATAGGAAACCATATTCAACTCATTACTTTTTGGATACCACAATCCAAACTTTGTTGATCCTTTAAGATATCTGAAGATCCTCTTTACTGCTAGAACATGGGTTTCCTTCGGTGCTACTTGAAATATTGCAACCTTTCCAACTATTGCATTACATCTGGTCTTGAAGTTGTCACATAGAGTAGGATGCCAATCATCGATCTATAGAGTCTCCAATCTACTTCTATAGATTCATTGTCTTTGCTCAACTTGCAACTAATCACCATAGGAGTACTTACTGGTTTGCAATATTCCATTCCAAACTTCCTCAAAACTTCTTTGATGTACTTGGTTTGGGAAATGAAAATTCCTTCATCCAAATGAGATATCTAAAGTACCAAAAAGAATGTTAATTCACCAAGTAGTGACATTTCAAACATATTCTGCATGTCTTGGGAAAACTTCTTACTCATCTTGTCATCGTGACTTCCAAAGATAAATTCATCCACATATACTTCAATGATAAGTATGCTTTTCCTATCAATATTTACATAGAGATTTATATCTTCATTACCCTTTTTGAATCCTTTTTCTTGCAAATACCTATCCAATCTTGAATAACATGCTCTAGGGGATTGCTTGAGTCCATACATAGCTTTCTTCTATCTAAAAACATAATCTTCCCTTTTTGACAGTAGAAACCCTTTTGTCTATTCAATGTAGACTTCTTAATCTAATTTACCATTTATAAATTTTGATTTTACATCCATCTAATATACCTTGATTCTCTTGGAACATGCATAGGCCAAGATCAATCTGATTGCTTCCATTCTCGAAACAGGGGAAAATTTTTCTTCAAAATCTACTCCTTCAAATTGAGAGTATCCTTTGAATACTAATATTTCCTTGTTTTTGGATACCTGGCCATCTTCATTTAGTTTGTTTCTAAACACCCATTTTGTATTGATCACATTTTCTTTTGCGGTCTTGGAACCAACTCCCATGTTTCATTTTTCTCTATTTGATTCAGTTCTTTTTCCATGGCATTGACCCAATGTTCATCATTAATAGCTTCCTCAAAGTTTTTGGGTTCAATTATGAATAGTATTCAAAGGTGTCTGTGCTCTGGTGTATGTAACCTTTTACTTCCTCTGGTTTATATTCCTACATTTTATCTGCAATAATTTGTTCTTGTGGATTATTCTTTTGAACCCTGATGGTTAGGTGTCCTGGAGGGCATAAAAAAATCAAGTTGGTCATTTTCTTCCTATTTTTCTTATGGTTGTTGTTGTTCTTACTATTCTTTTTCTTCTTCTTCTTCTTCTTCTTATTATTATTATTATTCTACCTCTTCTTCTTTTAGTTCTTGTCCTTCATGTTCATTTGGATTTTTCCTTTCTTCTTTGATCTTTGGTACATCTTCTTCATCAATATTTACATTTATAGTTTCCAATATCTTGTTGAGTCTCATATTGTAACATGTTTATGCCTTCATTTTGCTTGAGTAATCAACCAATATTCCTTAATCAACTCGAGAATCAAATTTTCCAACTCTTTCATCTTCTCTTTTTATGTAGCACTTGCTTCCAAATACTCTAAAATGTTTGACATTTGTTGGTCTTCCCTTCCATAAATCATATGGTGTTTTGTCACTATTACTTTTGAGCATTCCTCTATTAAATATATGAATGGTTGTGTGTACTTCTTGTACCCAAAATAAATTGGTCAAATTTGAATCCTCAACATGGTTTTGGCCATCTCTGTTACAATTTTGTTCTTCCTTTCAACGACTCCATTTTGTTGAGGTGTCCTAGCTACTAAGAACTACCTTTTTATTCCATGCTTTTTCACAGAATTCCATGAATTCTTTTGATATGAATTGACCTCCATTGTCCAAAATCTTAAGCACTTAAGTCTCGATTCCATTTCATTTTCAATCATCTCCTTGAATATTTTGAAATTTTTGAATGCCTCTGATTTATTTTTGAGAAAAGACATTGCATACATTCTTGTATAGTCATCAATAAGTAGCATGAAGTATTGTTCACCATTTAGTTATTTTGTTCTCATTGGTCCACATAGATCAATGTTCACAATTTCCAATGGCTTTGTTGTAGAGTATTCCTTTGATTTTAATTGTGTTCTTGTATATTTTCCATGTAAGCAATGCTTACACGTAGTACTGGCCGGTTTTGAAATTTCATGCATTTCTCTTACTGCTTCCTTTATGTTAATATCGACTAGATTGTCAAAGTTCATGTGTCTCATTCTTCTGTGCCAAAGCCAACTTTCATTTTCCCTTCCCAAGAAATATCTTTATTTTCCAATCTCATTTAAAATGTATATGTTGTTTGGATTTGTTATTGTTGTAACCACCAATTTTCCTGATCCTTCTTTCCTTATCTCACACTTCTCTGAGTCAAATACAAGTCTATGTCCCTGATCACACATTTGACTCACACTTAGCAAATTATGTTTCATGTTTTCGACAAGTAGGACATTTTCTGCCTTGGCATCCTTACTTCCAAGATTGATTGTTCCTTTCCCTATAATTTTGGTTGAGTTTTCATTGCCAAAAAAAATTGATCCATCTCTTTCTTTCTTCAATGTTATAAATTTGTTCTTGTCACTTGTCATATTCTTTGAACAACCACCGCCAACGTACCAATCACTTCTTGTTCTTTGTTATTGTAGTGCAAGAGAACATTCTTCAGTATTTAGATTATTATGCTTCCTTATCCAAATTATTGATGGTCCTTTTGCATGATTTTTAAAATCTTGCTTTGGTACTTTTGGAGGAACTGTTAATATACAATCCTTGGACACATGTCCAAAATTGTTGCATTTGTAGCATTCCACTTCATATTATAATGAGCCAAAATTGTTATAGTTTGTGTTATATTCTTCATGAGGCTTTCTGAGATGATTAATTCTAGGGTGATCTTCACAGTTTCTTTTGTTATTAGCATAATCTTTGAAGTTGATTGCTTTGTGCCCAAAATGTTTACAAGAAAAACATGAACCAAGAAACATAGTTTGATACCTGGGAGATATTTTGAATGTTGTTGCTCCTATGTAGTTTTATTCTTGATTTCTTTCCATGGGTGGCTATTGATTTTGAAACCTGAGTCTTCTAGACTATGTCATCCTTCTGTAATCTTCTTTCCAATCATTCTCATGTGAAGTATTTCATTCTTCCTTGTTGGTTAATCCTATGGTGAATTCAACATAAGTATTTTGTTCTACTTCCTCTTTTGTAGTCACAGAGCTCAAAGCATTCTCTGTATGTGTTTGGTTGTATCCTAGTCCAGACTTGTCATGATACGAACTTGAACACTGGTGATTTCATCTAATATTTTGGTGTTGTTTTGTTGCATATCTCTTTTCTGAATTTCCTTCCTTAGAGAAACGATTTATGTTTCTAACCTCTCCTTGTATTTTTCCTTTTCTTTCAGTTGACTTCTGATTATTTCTTAAATCCTTTTGTCTTCTTCAACTTGGAATTTTAAATTCATAATAATCTATCAATCTTCTTTAGAGTTAAGACTTTGAGAACTTTCTTTCGTCTTGATTAATTCTCCCTTGAGTTATTTGTTTTTCTTCTTTTTCTGCTTTAGTTCGCTTAAGGCGCTAATTAGTTCTTCTTCAAGATATAACTCACATTTTTCTTCATAATCCTCTTCATCATTTTAAAAATCCATAAAGAGTACATTTTATGAGTCACTGTCGATATCATCATCCTCATCTGATGAGTAACTATCCTCCTTTGAGTAGAGACTTTTCTTGAAGAATATTTTTTTTTTCTTCTCTTGTCTCCCTTTTTATATTTATTTTCTTTCTTGGGAGATTATTCTTCATCACTATCTGACTTTTTAGCATAAGGAAATTCAGAAGACAAATGACCAATTTTACCACAATTAAAACATATTAAGGGAATCATACCTTTGTACTTGTCTGTTCCTCTCTCCAGCTTCCTTACGAAGTTGACTATTTCTTTATCTTCATCTGAATCATCGCTACAGTTGCAACTTGGATTTGACTTTGGATCTCATTTATTCTTCTTGGTCTTCTTGGATGCCTTGAATGTTGCTTCCTTCATGGGTGGATTATCCTTCTCTGTCCTCATTTCATAGCCTATAAGTATCTCATGTATCTCGTCCATGCTTAACGTGGCAAGATATGCTCTTTCTTCTAGGGATGAAATTTTGAGATCAAATCTCATTGGAAGATATCTCAGTACCTTTTGAACAATTATTGATTCTTTGACTTATTCTCCCAATCCTTTAATGACATTTACTATTTCATCAACTCATAGAAAGTAAGTTGCAATATCTTCATCTTCCTTCATATTTATGTGTTCAAACTTATCTTTGTTGGTTTGAAACTTGACCCCCTTTACTTTATCATCTCCTTCGTAAATATTTTGAAGTTTGTCCCAAATATCCTTTGTTGTATCACAATGCATAACTTGGACATATATTGAGTGATCTAGGCCATTCAAAATCACATTTGTGGCCTTAATATTGTTTTCATTGAGTTTCTTTCCATCTCCATCTGTTGGAGGAGTGGTAGGCGATGTGTATCCATCTAATATTGATTTCCAAAAATCAAATCGCTATGTTTGTATATATGTTTTCATCCTTATTCTCTAGAAGGGATAGTTTTGTCCATCAAACTGTGGTACTCCAATCTTAGCGTACTTCATGATCTTCCTTCCAATGATAAGACATTTTTCTGAAGGAACTTCTCTGATACCAATTGTTGGAATAATAAGAGGGGGGTGAATCAGTATTATGCAATCTTTTACCACTTTTAATCAGAATATGAAATCATTAACTTTATCAGCAATATATCATGAATAGTATCAATCAACAATGCACAAAAAAAATCACATATACACAGTACACTTAATTTACATGAAAAACAAAATGAGAGAAAACCATGGATGATCCAGGAGGATCTCGATGACCACCCACCTTGTCCAACTAGCTTAAAACAATTTTTTGGCAACTTACTATTTTTAGCAATTTTTCGGTTCCTGAACTTTCAGAGCCATTTTGAGGGCATAAACGAATGTTTTTCGTGAATAAGCACCTAAATCATAATCAAAGTATCTGATTGAGCCCCCTAAATTAATATCCTCATCAATAACTTTCCAACGAGCTATTGTGCACCCTAAACGAAGATCGTATGCAAAAGTTACGACCCTGAGAAGTTGATGTACTAACTTACCCCAACGACCACATGAATTTTGGAACTCATATCCTAGGGTTGGGTTTTTGGATGTCTAGGGTTTTGGAATTCATGTTTATTGTGAAAATTCCTTCAGAGCCTCATTCTACTCATATTATTGTGAATAAGCGTAGCCGTCACATCTCTTATCATAGATAAGCTGCCACCATTCTAGCAAGCTTGTTTTTAGTCTGCATTTTAGAGTCTTCAACATATTTGTTATTTAATAGAAACCAAGTTTTATTGTATATCTATTGTTGTTCACTGTGTCTATGTGTTAATATTATAAATCTATGGTTTCATTTTGTTCCTCTCATAAATCCGGATCAGTGGTATCAGAGCGGTATGCTCCTTGTCATTTTTTTAATGCATGTCCATGATGCGGTCAGGGTATAAAGAGTTGTGTCTCGAACTTGTTTATATTGAGGACAACTAATATCGCATGCCCAAGAAACTTTCCATGGCAGGAGAAAATAAAGAGGATGGGATATGAGATCCTTTCAAAATGTTTCTCAAGGAAACCCTTGAGTGACAAAGGAACAAGATGATAGACAACATTATACAAATCCATTGACGACTGTCGACAAGCGATGTATCCACCTCAAGCGGAAGCGCCACCCCCTTCAAGGTACAAATAAACTTTGTTATTATTATATTTCATAGTCAAATAAATGTCGATGTCATAGATAAATGGTTAAACCTTCTAGAAGGTTATTTTTCTGTCCACAATTTTTCTGATAGAGAAAAAATTACAATTGCTCTCCTCAAGGTCGTCCCCCATGTCAAAGATTGTTGGGAGACTTTATGTGAGCAAAAGAAAATAGAGGGATCCCCATTATTTGTAGTTGCACTCACTTGGGGTTCCTTCAGGGATGATATTAAGGAACAATACTACCATGTTGGAAGTTATGACGACTTGTATAGAAGATGGACTACACTGCGGTGGGAAATAGACCAAACAGTGTCAGAGTTCACTAATGTCTTCCATACCTTGTGCACCAGGTGTATTGCTTTGAGTCAAGTGCTCAACGATGGACTTCATTGAACGTCTAGACGAGGTAGGCATTTTGTCTTTTCTTGCTAGCATATTTGTTTATATATCATACTTGATATTAGAGTTGATTTCTATAATCATTTTTGTCTGTTGTGGTTTACCCCTAGCCATAGAGATATTTTCCTCATAACAGAATTGTTGACCATATTGGGGAGAGAATCTTGTTTTTTGGGGTTTGGAGTGTTTTTATCCTTAGATTTCTCTTGTTTATATTGAGTTTCTTGTCATATGATTGCTTGACAACCTCTGTTCACTTTGAGTCTGAGTTTCTTAGCCTTCTCCTTAGCCTAGCTGTGTTTTGACATATATACACAGGTTTTTGCCTGATAGTCGCATACAGACACGTGTTGTACTTCTACAAGTTGCGTATATACGTGCTTTTCCCTTGAACATTCGTGTACATCACCCTTTTTGCTTGGTTGTTGGGTGGGTTTTGATGATTGTTGAGTCTTCTTAGGTCTCTATTATGATTGTTTAGTGTATGTGGAATGACATGAAACCTTTCTTTGGTTGAATTTGTGGGCGGTGCCTTTCTCATCATCTTTTTCATTTGATTGTCCTTGCTTCCTGGGATGGGTGTCATTTCTCCTTGATATCCTACTTGGTTTGTCTCTTTTTACACACAATAGATTTTTTTATATCAAGTTGTTGTTCAATCCTTGCATTTTCATTCTCTTATATTGAAAATACAAAAATATTAGGCATTTTACATTGTTGGCATTTTTTTTATCTCTTGAATCTTTGTTATTTATCTTAGTACATGTAATGAAAGATTGCATTTTATTTAGAATGCAAAAACCGAATTGAGAATTGCATTTTGAAAAGAATATCATTTATTTGGAATTAAAGTTAGGACTTTGCATTGTATTCATATTCATTTATTTTACTTGTTGAGTCATAACATCACTAGTTTCACGACCACAACGTTTTTTGTAAGAAAGGCCACTAAAAGTAATGTTATAATTTAAAATTGATTAGTAACGACTTTATTTTTCTAGGGTACACAAAATAGCTTAGGATTTAGTGCCTTGGAATAGGATTTTGTGAGTAAACTTCTCCAAGGCTATTAAATTAACAGATGTGCATGACTAAGGGAGTGAAGAAATCCATTGTGTAATCAGTAATATCATGAGGCTCCACTTACACCAAAGTTAAGCATGAGGTCGCATGAGGTTGGTTGAAGGGATATCCCCCCGATACCTTCTTAATGTCAGATATATTTCTAGGGATCTATTCGTATATGGGGATCTTTCTAGTACCCTTACCTCTGTGAGAGGCGGTGCTTTCAAGGTTTTGGGATTTGTTACCCTGCCCATATGGTGGACCTGAATTACGATTGTTCACATGTGCATCAGTTATACCATGGTTGATTAGTTTCTTGACTTAGGTACCACATATGTTACTTTCAGGGGTTATTTTGCAGGTACCCTGGGTTAGATAAGGGTTGGACAACACACAACCTTTATGGAGGATTACCTCTCAGGGGGGATCTGAATTATTAGTTGTTAAGCCCACGAGGGCCCTTATAATTGATTTTGATACATCATATATTTAACAGAGGAGTCTCAGGCCCCTCTTGGGCAAGGCATACCTACTTTAGAGAGGGAGGCCCCTTTTTAGGCACTTTATCCTACTTGTGTGCGTATTGGTCGTTTGATTATTTTTTGGTGTGTTCTTTGATTACTAGTTGGCCTTAGGATTTTCTACTTATATCTTGAGTCTTGAGTCATTGTGGAGCTAGACCAACTTCCCCGCAGGTCTCGCTGCTTGTTACAGTTACCACCGCATTTTGAGTCTTTTTCTTCTAAAAGGTGCAAATTTATCAAATGTGGTACATACATCTCCACTTATCAGACTTGTGATCATACAAGAATGAGTACTGATTTGAGTCATCAAGATACTGGGAGTCCTTTGACTCCCATACCTACTATAGTTAACGATACCCCTTCAACACCTTCAACCACAATGGTTGTAGTGTCGAGGGCGCCTATCATCACCTCTACCCATCCTATAGTGAATACTCAACCTATAGCCATGAACCCTTTTGGGTCTCTTTATCACTCACCGGAATATAACGTTCAATCCATCCCTATGGCCTCTAGTCATTTTTCTTATGGTATGCCAAACTTCGCATCGTAGTTTCCAAACTCCATCCCAGTGACTAGTACGAATAATAGCATTGGACTTGGGAGCACAACTCCTCCACACAATCCATTCTCGTTTGGTGGCACTCATGTCCCTCAAATGACTCCTACATTTGGAGACATTCCTCATCTTAATCCCAGGTCTAATCCTATTTCTTCTGGATGGAGTAACCAACATGGCGGACAAGCTACTGCTCATGTTCCATCCTTTACACCCACCTCCTCTATGTCGATTTCGACCAACACATTTGGCATGACGAATCCACCTTTATCATCCGAATTCACACTTGGAGGAGGTTAGTTTCACACCTTGGGCAATCCCCAACCCAGAGCCACTCCGGCTGGGGGCAGTTTTTATAACCCTCATTAGAACATTCCTACTAGAATGGTGCCCAACCAACCTATTATGAATCAGACTGGAGGAGGGTCTTACAATCCTAGATAAGGCCATGGTGCTTAATAGAACCCTAGATGGGCTGTGATTCCCTGACCACAATATTTCCAGGGATCTTGGGGCCAAATGTCGCAACCTCATCTCCCTTTTCCGGCCATGCTTAATATGCCATACTTTTATAAGTTAATGAATGACCCCGTGCATCAAGATCTGTCATGGCCCTCCATCCCCACTAAGATTCCTTCAAATATTCCAAAATTCGATGGAAGGACTAGTGAGGATCTTGGTGATCACGTTACCACCTTTCACCTGTGGTGTTCTTCAAATTCCCTTAATGACGATTCTAATCGATTAAGATTGTTTCAACGTACCCTCATGGGGGTTGCCACGAAAATGGTATATCGAGCTACCTAGGGGGGCATACAAAAATTTTAATCAGTTGGTTTTAGTCTTCCTCAATCACTTCAAATTGTTGGTTCGTTACGATGCTGGCATTGAACTTCTGTCAAATTTTTTTCGGGATAGAGCCACTCATATCTCGGATCACATCCAGGAGTGGTGTAGATGGAGGAGGTTGATCAAGGCATAAATACCCCTAGAATTCTTGCTAGAGTGGTTCCTTAAATATCTCCTGCCTTATATTTTGAAGGATATTTCTACATCAGGGGTCACTTCTGAGGAAGAGGTGTTTTTTAAATCCCAACAATTAGATCTTATATATTCTCAGTCTGGGATGTTATACGAGATTCTTCCTGATGCACCGAGGTCAAACTATGACCCTAGAAAAAATCTTGGGCCTCATGTCGATGGCATTGTGGGCTTCGTCAATGTGAAATCCGCAGAGTCGGTGACAAGCCATTTGAAAGACTTGTCTATGAACCTATCTGCAAGAGGGCCAACTTTATCTGTGTCCTTTAATCCCACTCTATCGACGGATGTACACTCTGTGCAATCGTCGACTATCCCGAATGGTAACCAACAACCAGAACGAAATAAGAAGAAAGGACGTAATAATAATCCTAGGGGCAGGAAGAATAATAATAAACCCAAGGATAATGGTAATAATGAGAAGATGAATACTAATGCTAGTGAGGGAAAAGTAAATAAAGGAATAAGGTGAATTCTCCTTGTAAGCTTTGTATAGATGATCAACTTACCCATTTATGCCCCAAACTCATGGAAGCTGTGAGGCTTTTATCTCTACCACCCTCCATGTTGACTAATCATTTTCCACATAACCAACACATGGCCTTGAGCACCTTGAATGTCGGAAATGTGGTGAGAGGGAGTCAAAACCCACCGACACAAGATGGTGACCGCTTATGCATAAATATGGTTAAATCTGAGGTTAATGTAGCCACTCGGTCTCGTGATTACAATTCTCCACATACTACACCTGGTATAGAGTCTCCTCCTCCTGTAGAGACGCCCTTACACATTGAAAAACCAAAGACACCACCTCATATTCCTAAAGGAGTACTCAAGTTCTCTTCCCACAATCTTAATGCTAGAGCCACCCATAATTACTCTATTTTTGAGTACCTAGGTCAAACCCCTTGTGCGATGTCGACTCTGGAGGTACTCTAGACGTGTCCTTCATAGAGGAATGCCTTTCTATTTGTGTTAGGAGCTTTAGATCCCTATGGCTTGAAAGTTATCAAGTTTGATGTCACAGATGTGAAGCCTCTCTTTCCTTACCATGTGGCATTCCAAATCCACGTGGGTTACTCGAAGTATACCATCAAGTGTACTATTGTCGATGAAGGCACTGCAACATGTGTGATTTCCCTGATATGTTGGAAAGCCCTCGGCTCTCCGACCCTTTCTCAGTCTCCAACCATGTTGACTGCTTTTGATGGTTGTTCCTTCTGCCCTCATGGTATTCTTCCTGCCTTTCCGGTCCAGTTAGGTGGGAAGACGGTAGAGGTGGATGTTGAGGTGGTTGATGTGCCCCTCAATTATAAATTGTTACTAGGACACAATTGGACTTACACTATGAATGGAATTTTATCGTCCACCTTAAGTACTCTTTGTTTTACTCACGATGGGAAGATTGTGACGATTGACCAATTTTCCTTTGCGTATGCTGGCCCCAATGCATCTGTTGGACCGTTGATCCTCGTGATCGAAAATTATTAGCTGACAACTGAGAATATCGGTGTTATAATGTATTCATCTCTTATGGGTACCTTCGAATTCATGGCACTGGTTCACCATATTTATGTCATGTCCAATAGGATCATTTCGTCAGAGAGGTCCATTCATTTCCTCACTTCCTATTTTAATGATCCTTGGACCCTACCTTCCTCAACAATGTCTTGTGAAGTTCAGTCGCATCCTAGAATGGCCATGCCACTATCGACAACAAAGATTGTGTATCAAGTTGTTCTTGACTCTTCCACTGATCCAGATCCTGTTACCTTGCAAACAGATGAGGAAGATCCTGTCCTGGAGCCCATGAGGGCCACTTCCTCATCTTGTTCACATGACTTCTTCAATGAGACTTTTCCTTCAGATGAAGCTATCATTGAGGCCATGAATGGTTCTGAAAAACCTTGGGATGATATGCATCATCTCTCTTATTTTCTCCCATAGCTTACTAGAATCGAACAAGATGACTTTAGATCTACTTTGATAAATATAGTCGGTCACGCCATAGTTCCACTTGATACCTACAAAATTTATGCCAAAGGAAACATGGCGAGTATCTCCCCTATTGTCACGATCGATATCTCTCGTATCCCTGACAAGATTGAAAATTTATACATCGGTGTGGATTGTTTGTGTAATATACCAGATATAAAATGTATGTAGAACATAAATAAAATGCTAGTAATGGCAGAATAATAGCAATATAACTAGAACATTCACCACAAAAACACTGAAATGATATGAGAATAATAACAGAAATAACACTTTGAATCTAAAAGCAATGTTCACGGGCCTCTTCGAGGGGGCAACCTCTAGTTGAGCAGAGCTCTATTACAATAATATCCAAGATAGGTTTCTCATACCCTCGACTCCTATTTATACTAAAAAGAAGCATCAAGAGGAAGAACTTTCTAGAAGAGGAAGCTTCTATTAGGTCTTCTTACATCTACCTTATTCTATTTTATTGAAAGGCCTTATTAATATTTACCTTTATTACATCTGAATATATTGTTCTACCTATGTGTCGGTTAGGACCCTAACATGTCCGCCCCCTTAAAAACAGCCTTTTCCTCAAGGCTTGAGATGAGAAAATTGTTTTAGAATGGTAGTTGGTTCCCAAGTGGCATCTGCTAGAGTTGTATCTTTCCACTGGACTAACACTTCCTTGATGGTTCTCTGACGTAGGCGATGCTCACGCTAGTCAAAAACTACTTCTGGTTGTAGCCAAATGGATCCTTCTTCAGCTAACTCTGGAAGGTTGGTTTGAATTTGGCACTTAGCTCCAATCACCTTCTTTAAGCATGAAACATGAAAAACAAGATGTAGCTTCGAATGGCTGGGAAAAGCTAACTGATAGGCTACTTGTCCCACGTGCTTGAGAATGATATAAGGACCATAAAATTTGGGTGCTATCTTCTGACAATGCTCGGCCTTGAGGGAAGTTTGCTTGTAAGGTTGCAGTCGAAGAAACACTTGATCCCCTTTTGCAAATTGACGTTCAGAGTGACCTTGATCTGCTTGTTGCTTCATGTGATTATGTTCCATTACCAAATTCTCTTTGAGGGTACGGGGAATAGCCTCTCGAGCTGTAAGTGTTAGTTCAACCACCTGGGCCTTCGAGGCACCCAGTAAGTATGAGAGAACTGAAGGTGGCTTCTGTCCATATACTGCTTCAAAAGGAGTCATGCGTGTAGTTGTATGGTATGAAGTGTTGTACCACCATTCATCTAGGGGTAACCATTGAGCCCACTGATTTTTCTTTTCTGAGGAAAAACACCTCAAATATGTTTCCAAACACTTGTTGACAACTTTCGTTTGGCCATCAGTCTGGGGATGATAAGCTATGATGAGATGCAATTTGGTGCCTTGTATCTTGAACAGTTCTTTCCAAAAATTTCTTGTGAAAGTTGGGTCGCGATCATAAACAATAGAGTGCGGCAGGTCATGAAGCTTGAAGACCTGATCCATGAAAATTTGAGCCACCATGGATGTTGTAACTGGGTGTTGAAGGGCGCAGAAATGAGCATACTTGGAAAGGTGATCCAAAACCACCATGATGACGGATTTATTTCTTGATTTGGGTAAGTCAGTAATAAAATCCATAGAGATATCCTTCCAAATAGCAGGTGGAATCAGGAGCGGTTGTAGTGTGCCTGAAGATTTGACTGTTTCTCCCTTGTTGCATTGACACACATCACATTCAGCTACAAAATTATGAATGTCTTTTTTCATACCATCCCAAAAAAAGGAACGTTTGACCCTGTCATAGGTTTTGGTGAACCCTAAGTGCCCTACTATGGGTGTAGCATGAAGCTCAAAAAGTACCGTGGATTTAATCTTGGATTGTTTACTTAAATAAAAATGGCCTTTGTATCGAAGTTCATCATGTAGCCAAGAGTACCCTGGGGAAGCTAGAGCATTGGACTCCAATCGTTGGATCAACTGTGAACTTTTGGGATCTTGTAGCCATTCCCGTTGAACGTCTTGGAGCCAATATGGTACAATGAATGAAAGAGAAAAAAGGGATCCTTCATCTTCATATTTTCGGGAAAGTGCATCCGCAACCACATTTTCTTTTCCTTTCTTGTAAATGATCTCATAATCATATCCAAAGAGTTTAGTCACCCATTTTTGTTGTTCTAGGGAGGAAATGCATTGTTCCAAAAAATATTTGAGGCTTTGATGGTTTGTCTTAATTTGGAAACGTTGCCCCAATAGATAAGGATGCCACAGATCAACGACATGTAGAATAGCCAACATTTCCTTTTCATAGATGGATTTTTCGAGATTTATTTCAGATAGTTTCTTGTTGTTAAAGGCCAAAGGTCGACTCTCTTGCATCGGGACAACACCAATTCCTTTCCCTGAGGCATCACATTCCAACACAAAGATCTTTTTCAAATTGGGAAGGGCGAGGACTGAAGTAGTGCACATGGCCATCTTCAAGGTTTGAAAAGATTGAGCAACTGTTGGAGTCCAAGTGAAAGAGTTCTTTTTTTAGGAGAGCAGTGAGAGGTGCTACAATCTTCCCATAATTCTTAACAAAGTTATGATAATACCCTGTTAAGACCATAAATCCACGCAAGCTCTTAAGAGTCTTTGGGTGAGGCCAGTCTTGCATAGCTTCAATCTTTTTAGCATCCACCCTGATGCCATCTTTGCCAACCAGATGACCCAAGTATTCTACTTCTGAGGCGCCAAAAGAACATTTAGACTGTTTCAGGAAAATTTGGTGCTGAGAGAGTCGATGGAGAACTCGATCCACATGAGCAAGATGGTCTATCTAGGTTTTTCTATAGATGAGGATATCATAAAAGAAAACTAAGAAGAAATGGCAAAGAAAAGGATGAAAGACATGATTCATGAGGCTTTGGAAGGTGGATGGGGCATTACACAAGCCAAAGGGCATGACCAAAAACTCATAGTGGCCCTCATGAGTTTGAAAGGCAGTCTTCAAAATTTCTGCCTCTTTCATACGTATCTGGTGGTAGCCCGAATGAAGATCAAGTTTAGTGAAGAATTGGGCGCCACTCAATTCATCCAGGAGGTCATCAATGATAGGAATGGGGAATTTGTCTTTGATGGTAAGTTTGTTGAGGGCATGGAAGTCAGGACACATTTTCCAAGAAGAGTAGGGGCTCGTACTAGGGCGGATAATGCCTACATTAAGGAGTTCCTAGACCATTTTCTCAATTTCATTTTTTTGGGAAAAGTGGTGACAATACAGACGGATATTAGAAGGCTTCCGGGTACAAGGGGAATGGAATGATCATGAACACTACAAGAAGGAGGGAGTCCTTGGGGAGTGGAAAATACCAATTGATGTTTAGAAAGGATGGCTTGGAGGTCTTGCGAGACCGAGGGTGTCTCTATTGCTTGTATGGCATGGAGTTGGGCGATAACACTAGAATGACTTTTTTTGAGCAGTTTTTCCATGCGATCGGAACTAATGATCTCAGGTGAACCGGCGGTGATGCCTTGGAACTTATATCGGTGGCCCTCCTAGTAAAATTGCATGGTTAAGTCTTTAAATCCATGAGAATGGGACCCAAAGTCCTTATCCATTCTGCACCCAACATAATGTCACAACCTCCCATATCGATAGCAAACATATGGGATTTCAAGTGGTAGTCACCAATTTGGAGATGCACATTTTCACAACGCCCTCCACATTTTATGGAACCACCATTGGCAATCATAATTTGGAAATTATTGACGGCATGGATGTAGCAATGAGTTTCTTAGGCAATGCGGTGATGAATAAAATTATGGGTGCTGCCACTATCAACTAGAATGATGACCTTCCGATGCTTGATGCAACCGATTAGCTTGAGGGTTTGGGGAGTGGAGAATCCAGTGAGAGCATTGAGGGAAATGATTGGTTCTACTTCGGGAGGGTGTGAGGGAGGGGTTATGTTAGTGGATTCAGGTGACTCAGACACAAAGGGAGTTTCTACATCCTCTTCTGAAATATCCTTGGAGATGGCCATAAAAATCTTTTGTTCTTTACACTTGTGGCCCTGGAAATATTTTTCATCACAAATATAACAAAGGCCTTTGAGTTGGCATTCAGCCATTTCATCCCTGGTCAACTTTTGGATCTTTAGTGGAGCAGAGGGAGTAGTGGGATTTACTGGTTTAGGACAAGGGATAAAGGAGGGTTTTTGGTTTTGAGAAGATACAACATATTGTGCTTCTTTAGCTCTTTTAGTAGCCTCCACCCAACTCTGAGGTCGAGCCATGAGGACATGGGCCTGAATCTCCTCCTTGAGGCTACTGATAAAACACTCTCAGAAAAAGGCATCAGACATGCCCTCTGTTCTAAAAGCCAGGTGCTCAAAGGCAAATATAAAGTCTTCCACTGTTCCTAATTGTTTCAACTTTGTCAAACGAACCAAATGGTTGGTGTCAATGTCAAAGCGTTCATAAAGCTTTACCACAAAGTGCGTCCAAGAAATATACCCTTGACAGGAAGTTTTTCTCCATTGCCACCATTGCCAACGTTCTTGATCTAGATGGAGAACACCATATCGGAGTTTGGGCAAGTCATATGTAATGCCATATAAAGAGAAATAATGTCCCATTTGGGTTACCCAACCAGTGGGGTCCGAGCCATCAAATTTGGTCACATCCACCCATGGAAGGCGTAGGTCACATTGAAAGTGATGGTTCTGAAAGTTATGGGAATGAGAGGAATGGCCACCTTCAGTATGTGGAGGTGAGGAAGAGGAAGGGTTATCTGCAGGGATATGCAGTTTGGTGCAAAGTGCCAAAAAGACTGATTCAAGTTGGGTGGTGAGGTCTTGTTTGATTTCCTCCATTGAGGACTGCATGGTTGTATTAATGGAGGCAACATTGGCACTGAGTTGTTTCACTTCTTGTTGGGTCTCGATGAGACTAGATTTCAAGGTGTTGAAGTGAGCTTCCAAGTCTTAGCTACGGGTATGGGCCATGAGGATAGGGGAACTGAAAAGGGGTGGGCAAGGTAAAAAATTTTGCCAAAAAATGATATGGATGAATGTGATAAGGGAGAAGAGATGAATCTAATGGAATAGGTCTCAAATGATGGTGAAAAAATTTCCAGACCTTTTTTTTTTTACACTTGCGGAGTTATACTCCGGTCTGAAGAATACTGCAGAGAGGAAATGCCCAAATGCTTAACCAGAAATAAATGTGTATTTACTTGGAAACCTGAACATAGTTGCATGACAATAGATCTTGTTTGTTTTAATTTGTTTATGTTTCTATCCCCAAGGGTTAGGTATTCAAGGGTTCTACAGATAAGGGTTTTCCCTGTGCTATAGCTCTCTGATATACGTGTGGGGTCCAACAATAGTACTTGACCCAATATCTCAGGGCACTAACTAAGGAGGATAGACCGTACCCTTATCCGTACTACCCAACTACCCAGGTACTAGAGAGTATCTTTCCAAGTGCTATTCTCGGTGACACTATAACAGTTAGGCGGCCGATCGGTTTATCTAAAGAGGGCTTCAGGTAATCTAGGCTGATCTGTACACATGTGTTGTCTGATGCACTACCACTCAAAAGGGTACCAATAGGGGTTACAAGGGTGGCCAACAGATGTGCGCTTAAGTACCACTTGTATTTCCTGTGTGTATGAATCCCTCAACCGCGGGTTTATGCGCATAATGATAGATCTTTGTGGCTTAAAGACATTGGAATATGTCTCTACCCTGGAAAAATTTAACCCAGACTTTCTGCCGAGGAAAGTGCTCTGATACCACTTGTAATATACCAGATATAAAATGTATGTAGAACAAAAATAAAATGCTAGTAATGGTAGAATAACATCAATATAACCAGAACATTCACCACAATAACACTGAAATGATATGAGAATAATAACAGAAATAGCACTTTGAATCTGAAAGCAATGTTCACAAGCCTCTTCGAGGGGGCAACCTCCAGTTGAGTAGAGCTCTATTACAATAATATCCAAGCTAGGGTTCTCATACCCTCGAATCTTATTTATACTAAAAAGAAGCATCTAGAGGAAGAACCTTCTAGAAGTGGAAGCTTCTATTAGGTCTTCTTACATCGGCCTTATTCTATTTTATTGAAAGGAATTATTAATATTGACCTTGATTACATCTAAATATATTTTTCTACCTATGTGTGGGTTAGGACCCTAACAGTTTTCTAGAAGTAATTTTGTTCTACACCGAACTCTTCAAGGAATTCCAAGAATCGACCCCTAAATTTTTGAACATCGGATTAAAACTTACCCGAATGCTAAGCCTGCTCGAAAAATTCTTAGATTTGTCAATCCCCAGAAGGCCCCTGCTATTAAGGAAGAGGTAGAAAAACCGTTTAATGTTTGCTTTATCTACCCAGTTCGCTTGACTAAATGGGTATCCAATCTCATTCCTGTGAATAAAAAGAAAGGAATCATTTGTGTATGCATGGATTTTCATGACATGAACAAAGCCTGTCCTAAAGACAACTTCTTGACACCCTTCATCGATCAAATTCTCGATGAGTGTGCGGGAAGATTTTTTTTTTCTTTCATTTCAGGGTGTTATCTCTCCAAGAGTCACCCCCAGACTACAAATGGGGTTAATCCTGGTAACATTAAATTTGTTTCAAGTGGATTTAACGTCAGGAGTCAGGACAAGAATACAATGAAAGGATACAATAACAAAGGTCGTTGTAGATCAATCATGTACGGTTGGGATATGGAGTCATAAGTATCGTGCTTAATGAAGACATTTAAACTGCATATCAGAAAAAATATTTATGTGGTGATGAGGAGAAGAAAACCAACAAACGTCTGAGTGATAAACGATGAAACATGGGCAAGATGACAATAGATCCTCTTTCACCTCAGGAATCCATAGATCAAATGTGCTACATCTAGACAAGAAAAACAGCAAGCGTCTGAGTGATAAACAATGAAAGATGAGAAAGATGACAACATATCCTCTACCACCTCAAGAATCTATAGATCAAAGATGCTATATACAGACAATAAAAATAACAAGCATCTGAGTGATACATGGTGAAACATGGGAAATATGAAAACAGATCCTCTACCACCTTAGGAATCCATAGATCAAAGATGCTACATCCAGAAAAGAAAAACATAACATCATGTAAACTAAGAAGACATTCTGATAAAAAAACTCAAAGGAATCTTCAATAACATAATATTTACAATCCATGCCCCTCGGGCTTACAAACTGAAAAATACAGTGCCCTACTCCTAAAGCTCTCTCATCTCTCCATCACTTGAACCCCCCCTCTGCTTAGTTTTGATCTCTTTCTTTTATACTCAAAACGATGGTCAACAACCAGGAATCCTAGCTGGCCCTCCTATCATAGGGTTCTTCACATAGGTCTTTATTCTGTCAGAAGCCAAGTCATATCGACATGGGTTTGTTGGAGCAACTGCCCTCTGTGGTACCTTGGGATGACAGTCCTGTATCTACGGCCAGACCCTTCATGCTTCCTATTTATGGGTTGAGTCGAGTTTTCAACCACCACTCCCTTGTTTCATTAACTGATATTTGTTGGTTGTGGAGACTGATTATCTTCCTGATTCAGAGGTCTTTTACTTCCAGTCGTGTTTATACCCCATGAAGTATTTACACCCCAAAAGTATGTACACTCTTCCACGTGGGGGAGTGCAAAGGGGGGGTACCCCCTCTGCGGGGTCCGAGGGGGCTATCCCCCCAACTAGGGGAGTCTGGGGGAAAAAGAGCATTGCAGAATAAATGGGTTTACAAGTTGAAGGAAGAAGATGGAGGAGAAAAGAGGTACAAGGCTAGACTTGTTATAAAGGGGTTTTCACAAAAGAAAGGTATATTGATAATGGAGGTGAATATTGCAGCAAGGAGTTTGATGATTACTATTCATACCATGGGATTCATAGAGAGAAGACAGTTCCAAGAACACCACAAGAAAATGGTGTGTCAGAAAGGATGAACAGGAAAATCATGGAGCGTGCAAGGAGTATGAGATTGCATGTTGGTTTTCCCTTACATTTTTGGGTAGATGTTGTAGATATTGTTGTTTACTTAATAAACAAAGGACCTTCAAGCTCTTTGGATGGTATAATTCCAGAGGAGGAATGTACAGGAAAAAAGGTAAGCTATTCTTTTTTGAAAACTTTCGGTTGTGAAGCATTTGTCCATATTGAAATATTTTCTCCTGTTGTTAAAATGACTTCAATTAGGACTATTTTAAGTCTTGTGGCAGTAGAAGATTTGCATCTTGAATAGTTAGATGTAAAAACAACTTTTCTCCATGGGGATTTGGAGGAAGAGATTTATATGCAGCAGCCACAGGGGTATGAGGTCAAACGGAAGGAGAATTTGGTATACAGGTTGAAGAAGAGCTTACATGGCCTAAAGAAAACTCTAAGGCAGTGATATATGAAGTTTTACAAGTTTATGACAGAACAAGGTTATAGTAGATGTCGTTCTGATCATTGTGTTTATTTTAAAAGGATAGAAAATGGAAGCTTTATTATCTTGCTATTGTATGTAGATGACATGCTTGTTGTAGGTTCTAATATGCAATATATAAATGTGGTCAAGAAGAAATTATCCAATTCATTTGCGATGAAGGATTTGAGTGCTACAAATAAAATCCTTGGTATGAGAATAACAAGAGACAAGAAAAATCGCAAACTGACATTGTCTCAGGCTGAGTACACAGAGAAGGTGTTGGAGAGGTTTAGAATGCAGAATGCAAAACCAGTTAGTACACCTTTGGCCAACCATTTCAAATTAACTAAGGAAATG